>VZSR01000245.1:2031177-2044726 GCA_013398615.1 Brachypodius melanocephalos | reverse complement strand
GCACACTGATCCCTGCAGTCAGAGTTCAGCAGGCAATAACTAGCAGGCAGAGGCTGGAAGGGAAACCTCCAACAGGAGCTGCTGCAGCCAGAGTCAGTGAATGGTTGGAGTCAGGATGGCTGAGCTGTACAGAGGAATAAACCAGGGACCTTCTCATGCTGTAATAAACAGGAAGTCTATGTCTCTGCTCATTTCTACCCTCTAGCAAGAGGGCTGCTGCAAAGCCCATGACAGGTGATAAATATTTCCAAAGACTTAAATACAATTCTGAGGAGTTTATGATCATCTGTCTCCAGCAATCCACATCGGAGGCTTGTTTTAAATGTTTGCTGTCCACTAAGGGAAATATCTGTTGGAGAGCCATGCAAGCTCTAGGGGTACCTGTGTTCCCTCTATCGCTAATGTGTTTGACCAAATATGATTTGGTCAAACACAGTTGCTTTAGGTTGTGGTCAGGTTCTGATACTCCCTGGTTAAACAGCAAGGTACAACACCTCCAGTTTGGACATTCTTGCTGTAGGGATTGCACCTCAGAGGCATTTCTGAGCCACAAAATCTCAAGTCCTCTGAGCCGAATGAGTATTTATTTGCCCTGTGCCTTGATAAAATCAGTCCTGCTTCCTGATGGAGCTCTGTCATATCAGAAATGGTGTAGCTCTGCAGATGTTAAAATAGCACAGCTTTTCTTTCTGCAAGCAAACCCAGTGTTGTTCCAGCCACCCTGCATGTTCCCTGTATGTAGGGAAGCCCACATCATCAACAAGAAATGCTATGCCACTTTCTGCCTGCAAATAGAAATGTACTTGCTTTGATTTCCCTCTGTTAATGCTTTGTTCTGTATTTCAGCATATTTTAAGCTTTCTATTTTGTGTTAGCTGTTAGAATTTTCAGACTGCAGCACAGGTATTACAGAGGAGGGCAAGAATTAATTCTGTGCTAAAAGAGCTGTTCTAAACAGAAATAGTGCTGATGCACTTTCCCTTTTCACCTTACAGGGGGAGATTATATATGCATCACCTTGGGTTTACTGTAGGCTGTGCAAATATCCCTTTTGCAACAACTCAAGGCTATATATGCCATATTTAAACACTACAAATAAGCAGTTGTTACGAGCATGCTTTACTGCCGTGAACTGCTTTGATCAAATGTTCACTAGATATTGTGACTGAGCAGAACAGGAGCACACAAAGCATTAGCTGATATTGTTAGTGAAAAACAAAACCAAACACAGCCAACATTATGTAGCACAGTCTACTCTGGAGATAGCATTCCTATTAAGAGTGTGGTTATTAAGTTCAAAAAGCCCAAATACATGTACTTCTTTTTAAAATTTAATCTTGTCCTTGAGAACCTTATATATGAAGCCATTAGCACTGAGGAGGAATCTACTGTCAAGAAATTGCAGTAAGGGCCTAAATTGAAAGCAGAACGGGAGAGTCTTTTTGCTCCACTGTGCCAATTATGTTGCCACTTTTGTTTCTGAACTGGAAGACTGATAGGGATCTACAAATGCTTAGATCACCAGGGATTTGAGCACGTCTGGTGAAAATTGGAAATCAATAGGAGTCTATAATCGCGAGCAAACGGCATCATTTTCATGGGGTGAATGATGGCAGCTATCCAGAGATGCCATGGATGTGGGTCCATCAAGTGTATTTGTTGGAGCCTTCTGCTCAACATGAGAAGTACAAGGTCCTGGTTTCTTGGCAAATTAAGCATATGACTTGCCTCTCAATTAGCAAGGGAAGAGAAAAATGTTCGCTGACCTTTCCATTCAGATGAATATTTTGAAGCGAAAGAGGAGGATTCATTTTCTGGATGTGAATTTTAAATGTATTGGCAGTCCTGCCGAGGAGGCAAACATTTAGTTACCAGTCCTGTCACTAGACTGCAAATTCATCCCAGGTCTGGCTTGAAGCAAGTTCCATCTCCAAAGCTGGGAGGTAATTTAGTTTCCAGGGTTATTCTGTCCTGGCTTTTGCTTAAGCAAAGGCTACCAATTCAATGTGACAATGAGAATTGCTATCCACTAGGGGCCAAACTATGCCCACCAAAGGCTTGATTATTTCCTTTCTGAAGCACATTTCTTCACTAGCAGTTGAAATTGCAGGCTTTTTCTTGTCTTTTTTTTTTTTTTTTTTTTGAGCCCACTACTTGATGTATTCAATTCCAGACTGTCCTTGAGCTCTCCAAGTCTCACCCTGAATCCACAAGATACAGTTCACTTGTTCTAGAGAAATGTGCAGCAATTATGAATATTATGACTGTATTTGTCTATAGGGCAGGCAGGCAAGATATAAAAGTCAGTCTATTGATGACAAACATAAAAGAGATGTCAGTTTTCAGAGATGGGGGAAATTATGTCTATTGAAGGCTCAAATCCAATTTTTTCAATGTGTGTAATAGTTGAAGTGATCTTGCTCCCATGTTGAAGTAGGGATTGTGAAAGAGCTCCACAGGAGAAGGCTCAGTAAAGGTCTGATTCAAAGCTCAGTGAAATCACTGGACAGTCTTTCAAGCCAGACACACTCCTGGACCGTGTGCCCCTTGTACATCTCTCTGCTTCCTTCAGTGTTTGAGAAAAGTGACAAATGGAGGAAAGCACTACTGAGACACACCAAAGCACAGACCTGTTTAAATGTTGGTGTTCTTTGTGGCCACTGGCCAGCAAACTCTAATGCTGTAGGCTGTTACTGGGAACTTGGCATAACTGTGGTCGTGTGTCTTTCCATAGACTCCAAAACCAAGAATTCTGAGATTGTTCTCGAGCTTTTCTTTCTCCCACAAGGTACTAACAAATGAGCTATTAGGTTAGTTACAGCTTTCATTAAAATGTAATTAAAAGATGTCATACTTTTATAGTCAGACTCAGCTGTAGCCAAACATATGGGCATAGTAAAACATTTCATAGAACTGAAAGATTTTGTGGTCCTGCTGAGAAAATGATAGCCTTAGAGCTTCTCACTTAATTATTTTAAAATTAATAATAGCAATTGTTTAAGTTCTCCTCATTCTAACAGAGCAGCTTTTAATATTCCTGGATGAAATGCTCAGTGGTGAAGGTAGTTACTCCGCTGTGGATATGGAGAGCAGCTCAGCGCCCTCAGTCCTGCTGGTTCTTACGAAAGACATCTTGGCACCTTGTGCACATGCATGGAACATTGCAGGTGCTCAGGAGAAGGGACCTGAAGCCCTGCCAGTCCTGTCTGGAGAGGACATCCTGGCTGCCACGTCTGACATACTTGCTGTGTTCTCCACTGCTGTAACTCTGCCTTTGGCAAATTACTCCCAGATGGAGACAGGCTGGGATGTTGAGTATTTAGGTCACTTCCCTAGAACTGGAAGTATGTCTGTGGCTTTATCACAGTAATTTGGTTCTACAAAGTCAAGTAGCTGCAATAGGAGGGAGATCTCTGCTAACAGCCTGGTCCCAGTGCAGTCAGGGCACAGGAGCTGCAGTTCAAACAATTGCTTGAGAGCAGGGACCCCAGCAGGGCCCCCCGTGGCACAGAAGGCTTTGGGTGACACAGCATTCCATACTCTGTGCCCTGACAGAGCACCATCTCCAGGGAGTGAGGAGGACACTGTGGTGTGTGTGAGCCCTGCCCCGGGCTCCTGCTGCCTGGGGCTCTCTGTGCACACAGCTACAGCGAGGGGCTCGGCACTGCTGCCCATCCCGGCTGCTCCTCTCACCGAGGGGCTGTGGGCGTAAACGAGCGCTGGGAAATGCTGAGGGGAAACCAAGGGCCTGTTTAGGGGCCTCAGACATGATGAGACACTGGCATCCTCTGCCTGGACCGCTGGGATGGGGAGCCTGGCTGCCACTGCCCGGGACAGGGCTGGACAGAGGGAGGAGAGGCAGCTGCTGCACCTTGGGCTTAAATGTCACACCTTGGTGTGACTGCACAGCACCCCTGCTCTGCCCTCTTCTCTGCATCATTCTCTGCAACACCAGCCACAGAGGGACATAGGGATGCAAGCTTTGTTCCCCTCATTTTTCAGAAGAGAATAATATTCAGCTTCTCTGAAGATGTTATCTATATGCAATGTTCTCTGCACCCCACTCTGGGAGACAGCTAGGGCACTTTGAATTATAAATGCAGAGAGAGTTCATTCTCTGAAAGTAGTCGAGGGGACACTCATTTATTCTAAAAGGTTCACAAATTTTAACATGGATTCAAAAATTTAATTTAAATATGCATTACTTATTGTTATACACTTTTTCCACTTGCTTGTAAAACTTGTACAGAAATGAGAAATCACATTCTGTACCCCTTGCAGGAGGAAAAAAAAATAATAAACAACCTTACTGCAATCTATTTGCATGGATTACCTGAACATTTATAAGTAACTAATCTGTTCAGGGGAACCAGAATCAGCCCTCACACATGAAAAATGCAGAAGTTGCAAAGTATAATTTGAGGAAGAATTAATGACTCTCAGGTAGCATCATGTATTTGTAGTCTCAGGAAAAAAGACACTGTCACCTTGTATGTAATACTGGGATACTGAGAGCACTTGCTCAGTGTAGACACTGCAGTTGGTATATATGCAACACAACAAGCCCTACTCTTACTGGTGTTAATAGTAATTCGTTATCATTAATATCTGGGTCCCAAAGCAATGACAACAAGGTAAAGAAGTGTCTCTGTGCCAGCAGCCCCTGCACATGTGCCCCGGCCGAAGTCCTGCTCAGCCAGAAG
Source organism: Brachypodius melanocephalos (assembly GCA_013398615.1). Lineage (NCBI taxonomy): Eukaryota > Metazoa > Chordata > Aves > Passeriformes > Pycnonotidae > Brachypodius > Brachypodius melanocephalos. The sequence goes on along the minus strand of VZSR01000245.1, from coordinate 2,040,023 downwards.
TGAGCAGCTGGGCACTCCCAACCTGCATGCACCAGGATCATGCAAGAGCGAGACTGCCAGCACTGGGGGCCAAGATAAAGATTTCAGTGCAAGAGCAAGACCAGTAGCATTGCCAGGATTTGAAACAGTGAGAGAAAGAAATACATTCCTGCACTCTTGTGACTGGTACGTGGAAAATGTTTCCATTTCGCAGGAGCTGTTTTCCTGGAGGAAGCTATCAAAGTATTATTTTAACAAACCATCTCCTTCAAAGGACTGAACCAAACCTATTTCATCATGTGTGTAGTCTTCAAAAGGCCTGAATGTGAGCTTGAGCTCTCCAAATGCTGTGGATCAGGGAAGGCTAGAACATAAAACTGGCTAAAATATTTGGAAGTTAGAAATTAAACAGGTTATAGTAAAGTCAGTTTTATTTGGGGAACAAATTCCAAATAAATGATACAATGTGGGACTGACTGCTCAGGTATCATGGACATCTGTCTGGAGATTATTCCTTAACAAAAGAGTCTTAGAAATCATTCATATAGTTTGTATTCATGTCAGGTTTTGGTCACAGACAAATTCACACGTTCAGCAATGTAGTTAATCTCCTAGATACCCACCACAGAAGAATAGGGATTAATACATTTATCTTGTAAAACAATGCAGTCCTCCTCTGAATTACAACCAGAAATTAGACTGGAGTTATCAAATATGCTCAGTGAGGTTATGACTCAAGTCACTGCATTGTTAAAATTCCCATTTCCTACTGAAGCTGAAGGCATTGAGTGTCAGCTGCCAACTGGAGTCAGGGAAGTGCCTTCTCCAGCTGAGAATTTCTGCACGAGGGCTTTGCCTTGCAAATGTTATCCACAAGTCCAGAAAAGGTATGGGGAGACGCCTCTGGACTCGGTGATCCATAAAACCTTTATGAAAGTCAATGACTGCTCCGTCAGGGATTGAAGCCATCATTTACATGGCATGCCAGTGGTGATAAATCTGTCCTGCAGATGTGTGGAGGACCGGTGGGTGTCATGCTGTTTGCCTGCTGAAGTCTCTGTTAAGCTCACAAAACCTTGTGCTTAACTCAGCCTAAAAAAACCCAAAACAAAAATCCCCCAGACAAGCAAAACCAATCCAAAATAGAAACCAAAAAGCCACTGCTGTCTGGAAGGGAAGAAAATTTCCTAGCTTGTCGCGTTGGGGAGGGGAGAGAGGAAGGACTCCTTCATTTCCTATTCCTTCTCAATGTATGTGGCACGTATATTTAGAGGTTAATGATACCTTTGAGGAAACACAAATCTCGCCGTGATTAACAGAATTTTTATTTTCTACAACCCGTGTTACAAAATCCACATAGTTCCTGCCTCCTAAATGATAATTAATCTGCTGGTGTGCGTTGTCCGTCTCCAGATTTCCACAGTGCGACACTGGTGTTTCTCATTAAAATGAATCCTGGAGGCACTTTGTTATTGTTTAGACTGTGAAAACCACGGGCGGGTTTCTTTCCCCCTCTGTATGTTTTGTAAGTGCTAAACGCAGGAGGAATTTAGCACATTCTTTAAAGGACTGCACATTAATAATACATTCTGGACCACAAAAAGAAAGTCAAACTGCTAAATGGTAGTTGTTTAAGTCAACAGCACACAGGAAAAGGCACTCTCCCTTTAATCTTTGCTACAAAGGGATGCCCTTGTAGTCGAGACAGTATCATCTACGAGTCGACCAATTCTTGCTTGATGTGTTGCTCTTGTGCCTTTTAACAGTGCTTTAGGGGGGTATTTCAACAGCATTGTAGATGACAAGGCTCGGATTAGTGAAACTTTTCAATTCCATCTTTGTTTTTGAAAAGGCTGCCTGCTTTAGGAGAGCACTTGTAAGGCCTTTTTGTGCATCTCAGTCTCTTGCCATAGGTAATTATTTATTAATGTAAACCCTGCAAGAAAGATTGACTGTGTCAAGAAGAGAGCAAGGAAATAACAACCTCATAAAATTCTACCCCGATGCCCTTGTCTGATTCCAGCCTGAGAGTCAGTAGTTCTGTCTTTTCACCACATTGCATCAGCTAATTCCCAAATTCAAAAGCAGTTTTGTTCAGCGGTGCTAAGAGTGTACCCAAACAGGCCCGCTGTTGGGATGGTGCTCCTGCCAGCCGATCAGTGTTGATAATGCTAGCGCTGCTCTGCCCTGAGCTGGCAATGCTGCAGTATTTACACAATACAGGGATTAGGCTGCGTGGAGCCCGTCTGAAATCAGCTGTCACGCGGATCAAATGAACAGGGGAATACACGCTAGGGAAGCGGTTTGCTTTGGGTTTAGGTTTTGTTTTCACTCCCAGCCCCAGCAGTGCCGTGTGCTCCTCTCACGAGTCGCTGTGATTCCAGCGCTTGGTGCCCTGTGCTTGGCCAGGCAGCGCTGCCCCTGCTCCGTGTGGCTGCTCCGGGCCCTGCCCTGGCTGCAGAAGCAGCACCCTGGAACAGCAAATCCTGGGGCTCGCAGGAGGAGGATGGAAGGCTCCTGGCTCTGTTTGGCAGTTTGGTTGATTTCTGATTATCTACACGCTCTGTGAGCCACGACCTTCTGTCTGGGTTCTGACACAGCTGTTTAGGGACCTTGTTGTCCATGAACGTGTTTGAACATTTGCATCTGCTGCCATGGTCCTCCTCCAGGCTCCTGGGGCAGCACTTCCCGCAGGTTTGCTGCTCCCTGTGTGAGGAAAGGCTTTCTCTCACCTCTCGTGAATTAGTCTGCATATTCCTCCAGATATCTCCTCATTCTCACACCACAGGGATAAATTCTGGCTAAAATCAGGATGTTGCTTTGCACTTGTTCCACTCTCAAGCAGTAGACAGGCTTTATTAAAAACTAAATTTAAATCTTACAGCTCTGTGGAGAGTGAAGGTAGAACGAGGTTTGTGCAGGCTCCTGGCAGGCAGGGAGGTTTTGAGCTGTCAGCTTTTGAACAGGCAGAAGTTTTGCAAATGCTCTTAAATTACATGTAAATGTTCAGTTTCAAATGACTCTGCATATAGCTTCTTCTGGTCATTTTAGGGAGGATTGCTAAGGCCACACAAAGCATCAACTTCTGAATTTTGTCTTAAAATAACTGGCAAGTCAGCTGTCCCCTCAGTCAAGCTGTGTGGCAGAGGGACATTGTGGCTTCATCAGGTAAAGTTTCCCTTATGCAGAAAAACTTTGGGTTAGTTACAAAGCAAAACTTCTTGACTTCCTTCTTAGGTTTTTGATTTATTTTTTATTTTTTCCCCCAATGGCAAAATGCCCAGTGTGAATCAAATCCTTCAATTCAGTTTCCAAAAAAGAAGACGCTATCCTGTATGCCTGAAATATTAATTAAAAAGAAGCAAAAAGAGAAAGATTTGGACAGATCCCAAACCAGCTACTCAAATATAAATGTCTGCAACTGTCATATGAAGTTCTCACTAAATGAAACTATAATCCTTCCTTCCTAATGTGGAAATACTACTTGATTAGCCCAATTAAGAGCAGATTTCTGACAGAATATTACTTTAGGGTGTAGTTTCCTTAAGGATGAAAAGATGCCAATTTAAAAACAACTGTATGTTACTCTTGTTAATAAAAAATAGAAACAAGGAATGACATAGTAAATTAACCATCGGAATTACACATTGGCTTGAGCGTCCCTTCAAAGTAATGTAAAATATGTAGAGCAATTAGGCTATTTTTACATGGAGTGATTTGGTAAATGAACATACCCCATTAAACTTTTAATTTGCACAAGTAGAACACTGATGTATTTTGGTTGGTTTGGTGGTGTGTTGATTGGTTGGGTTGGTTTTTAGTGCCCCATTTCGAGAAACAGTTCACTTGAACAAAACCCCTTATTTGACCCTGGTAACCTCTGCTTTTTGGTATTATTTTGGTATTTTTTTGGTATTATTTTGGTTTGCTGTCACAGTGGTCTGTTTGTTGATGAGGGTTGTTTTAGGAGGCCTGTGTTTAATTGCAATGTCCATCTCTGAGCTGCCCATTTACACAGCTAACTGCATGGGACGCTCACTTCTCCCAGCTGCCTGGGTTTTGGTTTATTTTAAACACTCTGCTTAGCTGCCCCACGACCAAGATAGCCTGAGATCTCCTTGCAAGTGTTTGTGGGTTCTGCACATGGCACAGAGGAAGCGGGGAAGCCGTGCCCCATGGAATGCTCCCTTTGGGGTGAGCAGGAGGGGGTTCCAGCAGGCTGTGCCAGCAGGATGTGCCAGGCAGTGCCAGCAGGATGTGCCAGGCAGTGCCAGCAGCCCGGGAAGTGCCTGGCAGCCGTGGGGTGAGCGCCAATGGAGCCCTCTGCTCCCGCCCCAGGCATGGCCAAGCTCCCCTCGGCATCTGCAACGTGGGGAGATAATTTCAAAACCTTTATTGTTTGGTACAATATAGTGTAAATATTTAACAGGGTTGCTTAGAGTTCTTTGTGTTTGCTTAACTGAATGAAGGCAAGGAACATCAATTTTCTGGGAAGATTTCTGCTCCGCACGATCAACAGAATTTCATATTGAAAGATAGTTTATCCATGCAGTCACGCTTATTTTCCAGTTGCCCAAATTAAGACAATCTATAAAGAAATGTTCATTTATTAGCAACTGGTGTTTGACAGTTTATTTCATGTAAGCCTCCAGCTTTCCTTGGCAAGCTTATTTGCATAATGTGTTATTATGTCTAAATGGAAAACTAAATGCCTCCATGTGGTCTTTAAATGACAAGTGCTTGTCAGCTTCATGCAATATTCAGAAGTAATAGATCCAAATCACAACAGCACTCACTATGATCTACAAGAAGAAAAAGAAACAAAGCCCAGAAAACTTGTTGCGTATCCTTCCCTGACAAATTTACACTTTGGTACAGAATTGTCAATTAGAGTTTTCATTTGTTAAACAGTTGAGTTCAACTGTGAAGGCATTTACCGAACCTTTATTCTGCCCTGCTTTTGAATTTTGAATTACAATTCACACTGCTGTTTTTTTGTTTCCTTCTCTTTTTTTTTTGCCCCTTTTCAAACAATGCAGCTCAGGGAATAAGCTTCAGAAAACCTTGGCAAGGTATACCCAAGAATTTCTGCTTTAATTACTTCTTAATTACTTCTGAAAACATGAATGCTTCCTGACAATGGTTACAATAGCTTTGGAAGATCCATTATGAAGTTAACATTTGAAAGAGTCCTTGGGTCTTAACTTTGTACAGTTATGTATTAATAGTTTTTTAAATACAGAAAAGGGGTGTTTTTGTGTGTGCTTCCAGGTTTTTAGAGGATTCGGTGATGATGGAAAGTCACAGTGTTCATGTAAACATTGTCTTTATGCTCTTTCCTTGCGTGTATCTGGTGTGCTGCTCTGTCCCTCACAGCCCCTCTACCCTGAGCACACCAGAAACATCAAAGCGGCTTCCACCAAAGAAGGAAAAGTCAAAACTCTGCTTTTACACCAGGGTGGGATGTGGTGTGCTGGCACAATGACGGGCTGGGGTTCAGCCGGGAAAAAAACCTGCTAGCAATTAATGCAACAATATGATACTGTCGAGGGCAGTTGTGACCTTTAGCAGTGCCACATCTCCTTTTTGATAAATGCTATTATTTCCATCTCTTGTTAAAGGTTAGAAAAAGTACACAGTATTTTACATATAAGATTAATTTTTAACTTTTAAAATAGATTGTTATCTTGTTTCCTATTCATTGTGCTGCACGGAGTGTTTTCAGTTGGGCTTGGCATTAGCAAGTTCTTTTTAAGTTAGCATTAACTGAATGAGCAGAGGTTTGGGTTTGGTTTTTTTTTTTTTTTGTGTTACACAACAGAAGTCTAGAAAGAAAATAGGGAGGAAACAGAAAATACTGGAAGGAATATATGCTGTCTCCTGGGTAAGTCTGGTGCAGGGAGAGAAAGAAAAATGGCCATAAAACTGCATGCAATTTTAGCACTAGTCTAAAATCCAGGAAAAATGTATTAGTGCTGGACTGTCGAGTTTGTTGCTTTCTAACTGTCCTTTTGGAGTTGCAGGGCAAGGAGATAAGGAGATGTGGCTAAAAAGAACAGAAGGAAAAGAGAGGAGACATAAGCTGATGGAAGGAAAATCGCACAAGGGGCAGGACAAGTTGCAAGGACTCATGTCACAACTTGTAGGCTGGCTTTGGGGTCAGGCTGCTTTTGGGTGCCAGCAGTCACCACCATCTGGTCACTTTGCCTCTTAGTAGCTGAACAATGAACGCTCAGAGAAATGCCTGATGGTGTAGGTTTCAGCCTTTGGGAAGTGATGGAGACGATAAGCAGGCAAACAACAAACAACAGCCGTTCTTCTCACGTGCTATCCTTTCAAACCACCACCAGGCACTGTGGCCAAACAAGTCATCATCAGACACACACTGCTAGCATTAGTTATTAAAAAGTTTTTTGTGGTTTTGTGCCTTTTCTATCTGCACGTGCTAAGTTGCCTTTGTGCATTGTGTTCAATGAAAAGTGACCAAACCCTGGTTCCAGAAGCCAGGAGAGGCTGGAAGCCCTCTGGGTTCATGCCTGGCATTGGATACCTGGCAGTGGTGAGCTGGCAGGGGCTGGCAGGCTCCTGAGCGAGCCCTCATTAGGGGAGCTGCAGTTAATGAGGAGATGGGAGCTCCTGGCCTGGCAGTGTGTCTGCTGTGAAAGAAGATGCTGTGCTGGTAATTCCCCTTGGGAGGTCAGGGTCAGACATAAAGTGAGGGACATAAAGTGAAAGTTATTAAATGATGTTTCAGTCCCCGGCCATGATTTCAGCAGCAGCTCTGCTTGATGCAATTGTTGTAATTAAAGTGTTGTATCACTCGCAGCAGTCCTGGTGCCAGTGGGACAGGAGGCGTTCCCAGCAGTGGTGACCTGTGCCTTGTGCTGCCTGAGCTGGACTGGGGGCTGGGGGAGGCTGCTGTGGCCCTGCTCCCTGGGTTTTGGGGCAAAGCCACTCACACAGGGGGCATGTCATGCTGCAGTGACCCACCCTGATGAGGACACTGCTATTTCCTCCACCTCAGGTTATAACTTTCACTCACCCAGTGAAAGAAATCACAACAGCAGTTGCAAAGAGCAGGAAGGTTGTGTTGGCTTTGACCCATCCTGCCCCTGGCTCTCTCAATAAACCCCGGCAGTGCCTCCCCAGGGAAGACCCAGAGGACATGGAAGGCTGCTGCCAGGGGCTCCCTTTGGGCTGGGATGAAGTGGGGCTCCCCTGGCTGCCCCAAATGTGTCCCAGGTGCTGGGCAGGCAGAGCAGGCTGCTGTTTGGCACTTTGACCAGCAGGAACTATTAGGGGAATGCTCAGGTATCCTGAAGAGCTCATAAGTTATCCAGGAAAGTCCAAAGACTTGCTCACAAATATGTTAAGAGTAGCCAAAAGGGTATTAAAAATGAATAACTGAATTTGCTGCATGAGCATACAAAGAGCACTATTGCTGTAAAAATCAGAGGTAGACTGCACAGGCTTGACAGCAGGTGCCTTGCATGCTCCAACTCCAGCTGCTCTTGCAGATTCTTTGGCTCAAAATGCTGTGCAGTGTCGTGTCCTCTGCACCTTATAGCCCAGGGTACTTTCAACAGTTGTTGTAAAGAACATCATGAGAGTTATTGTCTCATCTTGGTATGAATGGTGCTTGTGGGTATATGAAAATAAGGATAAACTTAATGTGCTTTTTCCCTGCCAAAAGAACAGACAAAACTATCTGAAGGAAATGGCAATCAGACTGGATCTCAGAGTAAAGTGTCCAACAGGGTGAACTTTTCAAAGTACCACCTCTGATTTTACAGCTATTAAAACCCAAGGGCATTTCTTTAAAAACCCTCACCTTTTTTTGTGGTACCCTTATTTGAGATTAATTATGTATGTAAAATTCTCAATGAAGAATGAAGCATTTGAGGAACTCATGTTGAGTTTCAGCAGTTAGTCCAGTGATATTAAAATGAAACAGGACCAACTTTGTAGGGGGCAATTATAACACATTACGGTGTGAATTGCACACTGTGATTAAACTCATAGGAGGTACTCAGCAGCAGCATTTGCTTTGAAAGGGGCACTGATTACCATTTGTACTATGCATTTTGGTAATCAGAAATCATTATGGAAAATATTACATCAACTAAGCAAATACCCCCTTAGCAGCATGGAATATACAGGTTTGTTTTTTTTTTAAGTAGCCCCATGCATGTAAATAAATACTTTTTTTCTGCATGGGACTAGCACTTGATCAGCACATCAATTTAGTATGCTGTCAGGCTACAGCAGGACCATGAGCTGCAGAATGAATGGTTTAAAGTTAAAACACCTCCTGGGGTTGGGTTTGTCTTCATGACTTAACTTCAGGCTGGTTGCAATGACACTCTAAACCATCACTTACTTGTGATTTATAAAAATAGCCTTGTGAAAGAATTAAACTAGCAAGAGGTGTTAACATTTACTTTGGAAGTCCTGAGTTATTTCTATTAAAAGGCTTTCCCTAGGATTTAAGATAGGGGAGTCTTAAGGCTCTTACTACCTATAAAATACAAATGGGCCTGTGTTGCAGAGGTACTATATTTCTCTGGCATGTTTTGACACCTACTGTTTTAAGGGATTTGAAGTGAGCTCTTGTCTAATGGCATTAACCAGTTTTATTAAGGCATTTTTGCCACTGACTTCGGAGGGTGCTTCAAAGGTAATCAGCAGCACAGGGCTCTGGCATCCCCCCAGGAGCCCCTGGGTTTCAGTGCACAGAGAGGGGTCAACCTGCCAACAGGTCCCACCTGCAATGACTCAAAGCAAAACTGTCACACCCTAACAAACCAAACAGCTGCTGGCTCAGGGATCTTCCCTTCCCTTCCCTTCCCTTCCCTTCCCTTCCCTTC
>VZSR01000245.1:1947867-2022526 GCA_013398615.1 Brachypodius melanocephalos | reverse complement strand
GATGCCTGTGCTGCTCCATGCAGTCCAGGGTCACCTCACCTTGGGACCAGGGAAAACTGGGAGCAGCAATGGATGACTGGCTGCACTTACAGGGCTGCTGCCAAAGTATCTGAAAAGCTTCTTTTAAAAACCAATCTGATTGCAAGCAGGAGTAATTTCAGCGGTCTGCACTTCTTAGCTCTTATTTTGTGTATTGCAGTATGTGTCAGTGAGCAGAACTTAATAACACTTCACCCATGTGAACCTTGGTGATTGCATGCAGCTTCAGCAGAATAACAAAATTAATTCTCTGATGACTTCACAGTAGTTTTGGGGAATAATAAGCTGACCTTTTGCATTTATTTTGTACATAGAAAACACTACAAATTTATTAAATCAGGGATCTGCAGATTAATGTTTTAAGTATTATTGAAAACAACAAATTTTGTTATTTATAAAGATTTAGAATTCTACCTACTTGAACCTCTTAGAGCACACAATTTAAAACACAAGCATAAAAATGTCATATAAGATTCAAATATTATAGGCTTCAAAAATGTACATGCTTGGAATAGCAACTCCAAATAATGTCTGTGAAGAACACAGGTGATGTAAACCTTTACTGGCTTCTATTCTGACAATAAATCATACACCAATCACTATAAGTCTATTGCCTTATTTAAAAATCAGTTATGTGGTTGAATCAGGCTCACTTTTAGTTCATTCTTTAAATGAGTAATTTCACTGGTATATCACCATACAATGTCAAAGTATTATAATCAATTAAAATAAAACCAACTCCATTATTTAGTAGCTAAACACAACAAATATTGTTCTGTGTATATCAAAACTTCATTTCCACCAGAACTACAGTACAGCCTTGTCCTAAGAGCCAGTATAATTTCTCATTTTCAATATTAAAGAATTGTTATAGCTTAAGAGAGAAATTTATAGAGATATGAGTTCCATCACTTGTTATAATCCACTGTACAGTCTGCTCTGGGATGTTTTGGTCCTCAGGGTGGGGATTATGGCCAATGCTTGTATTATGATCTACATTGCTTGAATTCTCTGGCCCACTCTTTCTATTAGAAAAAGGTCCAAGTACACAAAAGAACAGTCTGTAACTCAGACAGGAAAACTTGTCAGGAGGTTTGCTGACAGCAAATTTCATTTAGCTAGTTTTACTATAAGCAACTTAGTCTACAGGTGCATTTTGCATTCAAATTATTTTTTATCAAGATCTTTTCCTAATAATACTGAAATGTGTTTATAAAGCCTGTAAGTGGTTTATATAATAAGATTTTTAATGAGTTGGAATATTAAATTAAGTTGTGTAGAAGTGCTTCAGGTGTTGACATAACTAACTTACACACTGTACATCATTAACTTTATCATAACATTTAGCTTCTCTTCATGCAACAATATACAGCTCTGCAGTAGTAACTATCAGCTAATTTGCACTGCAAACTGTGTTTTGTTGACTGTTTAGCAGGACTGTCTGTGCTTGGGATACCTGCACCCTGCTGCCAGAGCTACCCAGCTGCTCAGCCAGCCCTGGCTGGTCTCACTCTGGGCTGATCTCAGCCCCTGTGCTCTTTGCTGCAAGACACAAATGAGAGCAGCCCAGTGGCACCACAGCCTGACCTGCTGAAACTCAGCTGAGCTCAGCTCTCAGTCCACTGGAAGGCTGGAGAGTCACATTTTCACTCCTCTGCTTATAGCTGGGATTCCTTGAAAGGAAAACTGTGGAAATAACCTCCTGCGTTTTTTGTGTGAATGGCCAGGGCACACCAGATAAAGCATGTCTCAACCTTACCTTGCAAATCTTAACTTGGATTTACCTTGTTTGTAAATCAGAATGAGATATGGATTACACAGCAAGCAGAAAGCCAGAGTTTTGCATTCTGTAGTTAATACTGAAGTGTCTGACATTACATGTGCAAGTTAGATTGTCCTTTCATTGCTATTTACTGGTTGTATAGCAAACTTATGCTCCTAACTTTTAAAAAGCAGGAGTTTCCCTGCTCAGGGGAGACCTATCTCAGGTTTTTCTAGAGCAACTAATCTTCCTTGTGAGCTGTTGCACTCTTTGCTGCTGGCAAAAAACAGCCATATGTTACTGCATGATGATCTCATGCCTGGTCATGTAACTAGGACTTTGAATATGTCTTGTCATATGACCAAATTGTCTTCCCCATAATTGGGCAAATTTATCTTCATCTGGTGGATGAGGGCATAGGGTGTGCTCCAGTGTTTGGATAACACCCTCATAGATGAGGAATGAAACAATCCTCTTCGTACTTAATTTGCCAGAAGTTGCCTAAAATAGATGATGTGAGTACCTTCCTTAGAGGTCTCTTCATCAATTTATAAGTCAGTGGTAGCTCTCTCTTTGTTATCTACACTTTGCTTCACTTGATATACTCTTCATCTGCCTTCTAACATTTTGTTCTTCTGTCTGAGGTTTGTCATATCTCAAAGTGGCAGGTCACTGAAAAACCTCCCAGTGAGTTGGAAGTATAACATGCTTTGTCTTGATTTTGATTTTGGCTTCAAGAAGCTTGAGATGGTATGAGAAAAGCTCCATTTCTCCAACACCCTTTGCTGGGCCAGTCACAATAGCTTACCCTGTCTCAAGTCCTTGAGCCACCAAATGATGTCAATGATGTGTACCCCTGTCAAGTGCTGGGAGAACAGCAGCATTATAAATAAAAACAAAGCTGTGTAGTGCTCCATTACACAGAATTAATACCTGGCATTAGTTGAAGTTTCTTACTCTGGGGAACCAAGGAGCTGCTGGCTATGCAGGCTTGGAAGTGTAACATTATGTGTCAGTCACTCTGGCAAGATCTACATCCCAACCAGAGAATAAAATAGCTAGAAGCAATACTTTGTGCCACAGGGATGACAATGGCAATCTCAGTCTAAACAAAAAAAGAAAATAAAGTAGTTTTTATTGATAACATTTGGCTAAGGTGTATGGTTATTGCCACTCACTCTTAATTAAAAGATATTAAATGGTGTCAGTGAATTGATAGTGCTGAGGAACACAGAGCCACTGCTGAATATTCAGCAAGGTTAAGTGCAGCTATTGAGGCACCTACCACTGCAGCAAATGGGCTGCAACATCAGATTTTAATATACAGGGCCAGTGCTCTCCAACTGTGGTGTAGCTCAGCTGTTCTGCCTCCCTTCATGAGATTGATGGGGATTCTGCTGTGCCTGCCACACTCCAGTGCAGAGCACTGGAGGGCATTCAGCATGTTGAGAAAGGTCAAAACAAGACTACATCAGCTTCTGAACCTAAAAACTCTGAACTCTTTGCTACCTATTAGGATGAACGAACAAAAGCTGTGTTTTGATGTGTGACATCCCAAAGAATTGCTTGAGGCAGATGAGAAAGTTACTGCTACTTAAAGGAAGGAGCAGCTGTCTGGAGCAAGCTTCACCCCTCAATGCAAGCACCACAGCACAGCTCCAGCAAGATTCAATTTAAGCTGTGTCCTCAGTGAACTGGCTGTAGGTTTGATAATGAAGTGCTCATTCCAACAGTCATTAAAATTTTGACATCCTTTAATTTGGTTAACAGGAAAACAGTGTTTATTTTTAGGTACTATGGAAGCTGGGATAAACAATGCTTAAAGAAATACACCAGTATTCTGCACAGTTTACAGAAATACACAGTTTCTGCATTCTCAAAACTTGTGATATGCCCTGTTCCAGTCTGTTGAGAGAGATGGGAATCTCTCTTGGCAGAACGTTGAAATAAACCAAAAATAAAGATGGCTTGGTGTGCAAACCCTCGGTCACAGAGCAGGAACAGCAGCAGGAGGGAAGGCAGCATCACCCAGGCCTGGGCTGGGTCACACAGCAGCTGCAGGGAGGTTCTCCTCTCTTTGGGGAAACATTAATTAAGTAGCTTGTTTACTCCTAGCCAGACACCCTCTCCTCTCCTCAGAGCTGAGTGTCAGCACAGGGCTCCAGTCTCTCCCCCGTTACCCTTTGCTGGCTGAGTCCCTTCCCTCTCCAGCCCTGGCTGGTTCTCCCCTGTGCCCAGGACTCTGGAAGAGACCCCTCCTTGCCTGTGAGCCTGGGCTGCACACAGTGCTGCCACTGCACTGTCAGCTTCTGTCTCTGTGCAAAGATGGGTAATATACAGTCTTGACCTATGCTGAGCTGTAAATATTTTAATTTTTTGCAGGTCACTAACTGCCTTGTTTGACTTTGAGGAAATACTTTCCGTGTATTTCTTCCTCACATAAAAACAATATTCTAGATCCTGGCTTCTAATCTGGCTATTATGCTATCAGCATTGATGGGTTTAAAACTAGGAATTAAAAAAGCAAAATAAATGTTTAGCTTTTTTGCTTTTGTCCTCATCCGTGCACACTTACAAGCTAGTTTTTTTTCCCTATTTATATTACAATAAATGAAGTTTGCTCAGAGGAAAAGAAAGACCCGTGCTGGTCTGGGAGGAATGTGATGCACAACAAGCAAGGGACTGACCCTCTTAATGTCATGCTGCTATTGATGATGTGCTTAAGTGCTGCTTCTTTCTTTATATGGATGTAGGCTGAGGCAGGGCAGCCAGGCTGTGTGACTCAGGGAACAAGCATGTAACAAAGCTCACTGCACCGCCGTGCTCAGCGTTACACCCGCCAGGAATTTCTTCTGGCAGCTCTACCAGGTTGTGAAAGAAATACTGTGGAAAGTTTCTGTTCCTCAGTTTTTCCTCTCATCAGATCAGAAATTCCATTGCATAGATGTAATAGATTCATAAAGAGGCTTCTGTAGTTGCTTTTCTTCTTGCTCTTTTCAGGACTGCAGTTTTCTAGTTTTTGTTAAAATTTTAATCAAGGATGAATACAGTGTACAATGTTTTTCAGTTACAAGTTGTGTTAGAATTCCTCATAGTTTAATGACATTTACATTAGGTAAAAACCTGGATTCAGGAGCAGCTCTCCCTGTCCTCAGACTACATTTACTCTTGTGATGTTTAACAAAAGTCCTGTAAATCCAGAATGAAAAACAAATTCTGCAGCCAGATCTGTGGAGTCAGTGCTGCTTTGCTGAAACTTCTACATCGCTTTCAGCTTAATTAAAGTCTGCCTGCTTTTATTAATTGACAATTGCAAATGTAGAGACTAAATCAGAATGTAGTTATTTTCTGTCACTCTTCTCTCTCCTTTCTGTGTGTTCTGCTGTCTACATGGCTCACACAGGTCATCCAAGGGAACTTCTGTCACCATTGCCTAAATTGTGGAGCTAATACAATACCAGATCCTTAATGCTTTCAATACCTAGAGAAATGGAGAGTGGGCATTCCAAAAGGGCTCCAGTAAGCTGGATTTACGGATCATTACAGCTACAGATATGGAATGGTGTGAATTTATCCACTAACCTTGAAATCTTCCCCTTAACAGAAACCATGTCAAAGTGACGCATTTCTTTACAACATCCAAAATAGAACAAGTTAGGATGGCAAACACAGATAGAGAAGTGCACTTGTCTGAAAATCAAATTTAATTGCTTGTCCTCTCTATCTATATGCAGCTGACTAATGAATGCAGGTGGCTAATGAACCCATGCTGTAGGGTAATGCCTTCCCTCAGACCCTGGGCAGCAGAGAGCCACCAGCTGACACCCACCAGCCAGCTCCCTTTGCTGCCCTCTTCCCTCTCTCGTGGATTGCTCAGTGGGTTGTTCAAAATCACATCTTCTCTCTTTGCCTCATGTGTTACTGAGTCTTAGCTAATTTAGGAGGCAATTTCAAAGCTGTTCTGGGTGACCAAAGGCCCCTACTTTTTGGAGATGCCTACTTCCCTTTGGTAGACTTGGCACCAAAATCCCCCGTACTTAATGAGGCAGCTTAAAACTCATTGGCCATTGAGAAATTATCTGCTTTTGTGGTAAGGTAATGTCCAAACCTGCACTGAATCTTTACATGTGTCATACTTTATACAAACCTATAATGGAGATTAATGCTTGTGGCTTATTATTGACTCTTGATAGGCACCATGTGTGACAGACTGATTTTTGGATCACTTTAGGATGATGATAGATTTGGGGTGTTTCACTTCATGTCCTCTGTCTTAGAGATATGCTGATAGTGTCTAAATCAGTTAAAAACCTTGATACTTGTGTTGATAAGTGGAGTTTGAGGTCAGTTTAGTAAGGCAGCTCACACACCTTAGACAGCTTAATACATCAGAGTGGCTGTACCTCCAGGACTGAAATCATTTAAAAATTATCTCTCTGACCATGACCATTGAGACCATTACATTATTTACTGAAAACTGATTATATAGAATGTAAAATCACCACAAGGGAAAGAGCCAGTAGCTGATCAGAATCTTCTTGAATACTTGGGAATTCAAAGAACAATTTTTTAAGTCCCATAATTCATTTTTTGAATGGGATATTTTATTGTTGCAGATAGGAAATTCAAATGCATGACTGTCTAGTTACCAAGGACTTCCACTGAGTGTATTACAGTTTGGAAGGTAACATTGTGGTTACAATGGCAGTTTTGGACTCAACCCTAAAGCTCTTTATCTTCCTCAGCTACTGCACTGGTGTTCTCATGACTTGAAAGAATCAGTTTGTCCAACAATAAGAATATATAATAATAATTGTTATTATTATGATACGTCTTATAGAGGAGAAATTAGACTTAATTTATACTGGTATGGTATTTGTGATCTTTGGATGAAAGGTTATGTGTTAATAAAACTTCACATCTTGTTGCAAACCTCTCTAAAATATGCTTCAGTCAAACCTGCTGGGTTTGCATGTGTCCTTAAAGAGAAAAATAGAGCAAAAAGAAAACAGAAGACTGAAAATCAGCCCCGAAGTTTTTGTTGGTTTTGTCTTTTTGTTACTCTTAACATGCACAATGAATGCATTGTGCAGCTGAGTATGGTTTCAGCAGAGCACTGGGGAAGCATGATGCAAGAAAGAAGCAAGCTGAGGAGGAGACGCCTTGGACACTACAATGACAGCCTGGTGCTTCACTGTTTACTGGTAATAAAAAGATGTGGTGTCTGAATAAGAACTGTTGTGTACTAAAATTTTCACTTGAACTGAGCATGAGTGACTGCTGTTTCCCTGCTATTAAGAACTTGCCTTTAGCAGTGTTAGACAATCAAAATCTAGAGTTTTTAGGGTTTAGGTCTGGTGGTCCCTGAGCTTGAAGTCTGAGATTATCTCAGCAACATATTTGAATGCAACTAAGAGTGAAAATCAGTGCAGGGCAATTCCTGCCTGAACTGAAATAATACAGCAGAGCTGAAAAAAGGAATGTAGAGATAGGCAAGCAGAGTCTCTACAGCTTTTAGAACCGTGTTTGTGCAGAGCCATATTTTGTTCAGCAGCACATGCCTTTAATGGGAGTGAGCTGCATTGCCTCAGGTTGGGTTGGAGCTGGGAGATCTTCTGTGCCTCCAAATACCCCGTTCATCCTGACTAGCACTTGTATGTGTCAGTGGCCTTGATCCCTTCTCACTCCTGTCAGTGAGCTCCTGTGCCCCGAGGCCAAGGCTTAACTCTGCCTGCCCTTGTGCAGAAAACAGGAGGGATATGGCTACCCTGACTGCAATCCCCTAGAAGACCTGCACCAGGACTGCAGCAGGATTTTGATTACTTACTACAGGATGATGACTTCTACTTTACATGCTGTGTGCCTACAGTGGCTGTAAACTATCAATTTTGCCCTTTTAAAATAGTATTTTACATCTGCTAAGTCACCACATTAGACAGCAAGCACAATATTAGACTGATAGCTGAACTAAGAAATGAGCAAAGAAATACAGACATGTTAATTCAACACAAAGATGATTGCTGTAGTCCAAGCCATGAGGAATCAGCATATCACTGGACTGCATCTCATACTGCTGATGGTATTTGTTAAAAGTTGCTGCTATTCATGGTGGAAGTGGACATGATAGCTGCTGTTTATTCTGAAAATGCAGATATCTTTGTTGGGTTCAGACCTTGCAAAAGGTTAATGAGACATTATGTCACAAGTGGCCAGAAATTCTCTGAAATTTGCAAGCAGACGGTTTGTAATGCAGTGTGACAGGCTGCTCTTGTTCTCCAGCTACATCAGCACTCCTAAAGGACAGCAGACTACACAGAAGATTACTCTTGAAATTATAAAGTAAATTAGTTTGGGGGATGGCAAACTGATTTTTTAATTTTTTTAATAATATCCGCTCTGGATACATAATTAATTTAGGAAGAGAATTATTTCTGACTTCCATCTCTAATATGTTGCTCTTCTACTCAGCACCCATGTTCAAACTTGCAGTGGGTTGATGTGCCTTTTACCATTTAATATTTCTGTAACTGTTTATGCTACATATGAAAGAAAACTATGGTCAATGGTCACTATGGTTTTGTATGGTCAATAGAACAACTTAATTTTTTAATGGAACAACTATATAGAACAACTATATTTTTAAATGGAAAATATAAATTAGTCCAGAGAAGAACATTTGGAACCTCAGAAACATTAGGATTTTCCTATTATTTCCAAATTAAAAAGACAAGAGTTAGGTTGACAAGGAAAACTACTGAGGTGCCTTGATCTGTTGCCCCTACTCCACCATGACTGAGATTTTTTGTTTGCTGTAGCAGGTCAGCTTTAAATTACAGCTAACATACCATGACATTCCTGTGGAGCATAAGGAATAGAAAAAACCCTGCAAAACATTAGTTTATGGATTGCTTTTTGGTGCTTTTTTAGCCTTGCAGCCTAAGGCATGACAGAAGTCACTAATTCTACTCGAGATAGTGATGTCTCAGTTTCTCAGTATTCTCGGGTACCACACCAGAGCTGCAGGGGTATGCACACCTCCAAAAATCTCATTTGGAGCATGGGAGGAGTGTACCAGTCCCAGCCTGAGCAGAGCCTGGGAAGGGGCTTTGGTGCTTTCTCAAGGGTTGCTGTGAGGCTCTGGCTGCACTGCCGGCAGAGTTTGAGCTGCAGAAAGGCTCAACGCAGCTGAGGTGCCAGCCCCGGGCAGCTCTGGGGCTGTGTGCTGCTGCCTGCAGGGGTGGCAGGAGGGGGACACTGGGCTGTCCCCAGCGTGGCCTGCTCTGCCCCGGTGCCCACGGGGATGCACTGCTCGGGCATCGTGGCTGGCAGGGGACACCTACAGCCTGGTTCAATTTTGGGTTTGAGGGCCAATGCTACAGAGAGTTTTCATGTGCAGCTACCTGGGCAGATCACCTTCAAACTGTCTCACAAGGTATTTGTATCTTTTATTTAAATTCTCTGAGCATTGCCAGCTGCACTGGCTGCTGTATTCAGTGAGTGAATAGACTGTAATAGCAACTGAACATGGTAATTGGGCCTTGCAACCTGGATTTCTTTTCTGCTATAAGCAAAGCCACTATTCACATCTACCTTTTAGCATGAAAGCAACTTCTACTTTTTTGTGGTCGTCTTTTTATTTTTTCTAAAATGCAACCCCATATCCCAGCTATAAGCTATTATTAAAGAACTTTGTTGTATAGGCTGTGTCAGTTGGGTCAAATTTTCCTCCTGTGTATACATATTGAATCTCTCAGTACTGCACACCACAGAAATCACAGGTCGGTGGAATTGATATGCCAAAAACTATTTCAGCTGAGTAGATCTGAAAGAGAAATGTTACTTGTAATATTTAACACAGAAAGATGCTTAAGTGATCTCAGTTAAATTTGCTGCAATACAAACAGACCAGTGGGAACAGTATGTACAGTAAAGCAATTAAAAACCAGAGTGTCACAATGCATCCCCTTAGCTACATTTTCCTAGGGGTATTTATGATACCCAAAGCCTGACGTGGGGAATGTGTGAGGACAGCATGAAAATATTAATAAGAGAGAGTGGTGGAGATACAAATACAATATCGAGTGGTTTTGAGTGTAGGAACAGTGGTGGCGGTACTATAGCAGGTTCACTCAACCAGGAGTAGAAGGTGACTAAAATGTTGCTTCCATGAGTCTGCTGGGTAAGAGACAAAGTGGCCACTCAGGCAAGCAAATAAGTTTTATCTGCTAATTTCTGAATTTCTTAATTAAAAAAGACTGTGTCTGCTTGTCTAACACCCCAGCAGCCGGGCTCTTTAAATGGTACTGGAGATCCACCTTCCTGCATTCCTTCAGGAAACAGTTCAACAGCAGTCATCTTCAAGGCCATGACACTTCAGTGGGGCAAAATGAACACATTGTCTTTTCATTGTTTCCTTTCTAAGCTATATAGAGACTATTTACTTTGCTTGACACAACTTTGCTTTTATAGCACTTCCCTGTAAAGCTTTTGATCAGCAAACACTCCATGGAATGCGCTAGTTGGAAAACATCTGAATATGGATTTCCATTCTGTAGAAATAGTCCAGATTCCAAAAATCATACAGTTCTAAACTGGAAAAACATACTGTAAAGCTGTTATTTCCTGTTTTGTAATGAAAAAAGGGAATTCCATGGGAATATCATTCACAGAACTATTTCCACCAAGCTCCACTCCATGGACTTTCTTACTTCCATCTTCAAAAATGAAGAATTTATTTTTAAGTCAGCAACTGCCTGCTCAGCGATGAAAGAGTGTGCTGCCACCAATACTATTTATGAATTAAAATATTGTAATATGTATTTTAATAACTTTGTGAAGATGATAAGAATTTTACATAATACTTATTCTTCTTGTATGAGAGGAAGCATTGATCACCTCTATAGTTAACAATGGTGCAGTTATTTCTCTCTTTAGGAACACCCTATACTCTCCCAAGGAAATACTGCTTTCAGTTTTAGGAATGGTTTATTGCTTTCAAAGTTTTCAGATCATTTAAGAGATTTCATTTTCAAAGATTCTCACTCTGGAGGAATGCCCCTTTGAGGATTTCCTCACAGAAAGAGGTGTCTGCTTTGAAGATTTTCATTTCTTAAAAAACAGTCACATTTCTGGGGTGTCCTCTTTGAAGACATTTTCTGTATCACTTAAAAGGTTTGCTTTCACGGACAGTATCCACTTGAAAATATTTTTCCTCTGTGATATTCTTTTTGATAATTTATACAGTCTTGTAGGAGTCCATAAAATAACTCCTATCAAAAAAGCCCAGGAACGTAATGCTGTTCCTACATAAGGTGCAGAAGCAGGTGGAAGAACTTAGCATAGGATAGTACGAGAGCACAGTTTTGGAAAACTTGTACAAAAATAATTCCATTTTCTAACATCAAAGGGTAAAGTGGAAAGGTGAGCTCATGTGTCACTTATATGGCCTTTTAAAAATTACTGTGAGACATTTTTTACTCCTTTTAAATTATTTGAGTTCAGAGTTCAAGTTCTGGTATTCTTGAAATCAATAGCAAGGGTCCCGTTTCAGTCCAGCTCTGCAAAGAATATTCTTTGAAACTGCTATGTGTTTTCATTCTTTGTTTGAGAATGTATTGCTTTAATTTGCTACTATATTATTGGAGATTTGGAGACTTTTCCTTACTGGTGTTAAATTTTTTTAAAAAATGTGTTCTGCGTTACTTTTTTGGTCGCCATTTTAGTAATCGTAATTATCATATCTGCAAAACTAGGCAACCTTAGAGCTTGTACAAAACTGGGCTCATTGTGTATATTACATAAAGTCTTGTGTCTGATGTTGGTCTGTGAATTAGACAGAGAGCAAGTCAAAATTCACCTGAATACAACCTTAAGTTTGTATCTAAGCCTAGTTTGGGGATATTTACTCAGGCTGTGGCTGAAACATCTGCCCTGTGCTTGCTCCTGTCTGCAGGGCACAGAGCAGCAAAGGCTCCTGCACTGCAAATGCGCAGCTGGAGGCAGGAGGACTGAGATCTTGGAGGGGGTCTCCTCTGACAAAAATGACTCTGTCTAGATCTTTTCAGTGTAAAGTCAAACCAGAAGAGTTTAGATCACCTGCAGCAGGGTATCTGCTTGATTTGGCAAAGGAACAGAGGAAAGTCCCCCCCACCAAAGCAGGCTTATGGGATGAGGGGTTAATGTCTGTCACCTCTCAGACACCCCTCACCACATACTCATGGGCACAGACTGAGCTCCCATCTGCACAAAGCAACAGATTCCAGGGCATCCCTGGACTAAATGCTTCAGCTCTGTCACGTTAGTCATACCCTTATATGTGTATCAATAGCCAAAATCTAGGCAGCTTCACTTCTGAACAAAAAATAAAAATCATCTTGAAGTCCCTAAATTTATTCCTTGTCCGATCCTCAAATGCCAAGAACCTTTGTTACCTGCATGCTGATTGGCAAAAGCTATCATAGTAATGAAGGACTCGCTAAGAACTAAAGACGGGTTTTTTTAAATTATGGGTCTTTCACGTAACCCACTCATGAAAATAAGCATTATATATTGATTTTGAAGATGCAGTGCTTAGAAATTTTTCCTAAGTTTTGTGACTGCCTGGCAGATGAGACAGCCCTGCTGCCTGCAATATAACGATCTAGGCTGGTAAAAGCACCACCATTAAGGGAGCAGTCCTCATCAGAACTGGCCAGCCACATTGCAGTCAGGGAAAAGCTAGGTTTCACTGTCCATTGACTAAATTACTTTACTAATGTACTTGGAGAACAATCACAGTTTTGGTGTTGGAATATTTCACCCATGTCTTTTAGAGGGCCAAGCCAGCACTTAGACAGTCCCTTGCGACAACAGAAAGATTGCTACATTTCTTCAGATCAAGAAGCAGCAAAGTCCTACCCTTCCTTTTATAACATCAACAGACACTCAAAAAAAACCCCCAAAACAAAAAAACCCACAAACAACAACAAAAAAACCAAAAAACAACAAAAAAAGATATTCATTTCACTTCTTTCCCCTGACACAAAATAGCTGCAGCCATGCCTCTACACGACCCACAACATGATCTTTACTTCACCACTTCTCCAAGACAAAACCAAGGAAGCTCTATGGAATGAAGTACGTTTGCAATCACTGCTGGCATATATTGTTCATAATAAAAAGTAAATCTCATCTCCAGTCCTGAAGAAAGTAAATTAACATGTTTTAACCACAGTGACAGAAAAAGGTGAATTTGCTGTGGAAAATAAATTTCCAGGTGGATATACTAGAAGCAAGAGAGAGAGAGTGGGCAGACAGATAATCTGGTTGTCACAAGCAGACCTTTGGACCCATGTTCAGTGAAGTACAGGATGAGCTATGTCTCATGTTTCAGTGTTTGAAATGGTAGAGAACAGCAACACTCCCAGCCTGCCCAAGATAAGCTGTCTTTCTAGCAAGGATGCTAGAAATAAAATGCTGGAGAGCAGCCTGTGGGATTCAAGCCAGCAAGACAAGTTCTGACCTGAACTTGAAAAAGAGACATTTATTTAGGGCACTGTGCTTGTAAGAGCTACACAATAGCTTCAAAACTTAGTTTAAGAAAACAAAGTAAATCAACACAGACTACTGGGAAGAAATGTTGATTAAGGACATTGTTTACAGGAGCACAGAAAGATGAATAGCTACTAATAAATGCTGGAACTTCGCTCAAAGGCATCTGGGGAATTTATGAAGATGATAAGGACTGGCTTAAGATAGAATAATGTGGTTTAATATAACAAAGACTGGTAAACCAAATGATCAACCTTTCCCATTATATCCCGAGGATCTGTTGTTCTAAGCAACACCATTTAATGACACTACCATTAACAATTTGGGGAAACTGAAGGAAGAGGCTGTTTGGAGATAAGGACAAATGAAGAGTTGTTACTGTGTAAGTGCCTCTAATAGCAAGAAGCATCATGTTCTTTGAAGGAGTCACTGAGTTTTAGCATAGTCTGATTGAAACAACATGATAACATTTTGTTAAAAAAAAAATTTGTTGAAATTCTCTGCCCAAAGCTCTTGAGAGAAACTAAGCTGACACAAGATTAACAGGTACATTCTTTGATACATTAATAAATTGTTAATTATTAGTTATTAATACTAGATTAATAAAAGATATTAAATGAAGGACAAGAAAAATGCTCTATTTTGTTACAGTACAGGGAGGTCACTGGTAGTGCACCACAGGGACCTGTGTTGTTCAGCATATTCTTAAATGATCTGGAAAAAAGAGTGATTATCGAGGCGACCAAGTTTGCTGATGATGCTGAATTATTCATGGCAATAAAAACAAAAGCTGACCGTGAAGAATTGTGGAAAGCTCTCATGATACTGTGTGACTGAATGATAAAATGGAAAGTTAAATCCTGTGCTGAAAAATGGAAGTAATATGGGATAGAGGAAACAAGCCAAAATATACATGCAAAATCCTGGAATCTAAATAAATGGCTTTCACACAGCAAAGAGTGCATGAGTTGTGAGGGGTTCTGTGAAAACACCAGCTCATGGCTCAGTAAGATTCAAATATGCAAATGAAACTGGTATTATAAGAAAGAAAAATAATATAAAACCAGAAACATTTATTATGCACCTATATAAAGCCATTGAGTGTGTAACTTGAATAATGACAACCATTATGGTCTTCTAGAATAGGATTATGAAAGGTATAAAAAAACCCAAAACAAATCATTGAAAACAGGAAATGACTTCTAATAGAGGAAACATGAAATTTACTGGAACCCCAGAAAGAGAACTGAAGGCAGTATGATGGAGGTAAACGCATTCAGGAACAGCAACTATAGGCACACAGGAAAAATTATCCATTTACTTTTTTTTTAAAAAAAAAAGAACTAGTGGACATCAAAGCAAATTATCAGGCAGTGGGCTTGACACAACCAAAAAAAAATATTTTTCAGACAGTGATTTCCTAAATCACAAGACTTGTTTCCCTAGAATGCTGCAGATGTCAAACAGTGCTCATGCAAATTCTTGGACAAGCTGTTCTCTGAGAGTGCGGACTCTGTTTTATCCCCAGCAACTCCAGAGATCCAGTCTGGGACAATGTACAGTAGCAAGTTTCTTTGTGTGCTTTCTAATTCCTACAGTCCTTCCACAAAGCAAACGTTATTAACTACCCATACTGCTACTGAACTACACAGATGGTGATTTATAAGATAGTCTTGAAATAAAATGTAAACAACCAATCAAAGCGAAACATCTAAGTGTATCAATGATCAAAGGAAATAATTTAGGAAAACAAAATATCGCTGCAGCACTAAGATTACTGTGATTTTAAGAGTATGGAACTTTTGAACAGCTGATAATAGTATCTGCACTTAAATTTTAGTTAGAATAAAACAGTTAGAGGACACAAGCCTGTGTGCTTTGTAATGTAACAACTGAATGTGAAGGGCTTTGCTAGACATATTTTACTTAATGATTGTCTCTTACTGGACATTTCAGCTGCCTTCTGAAACATATGATGCAGGACTTCAGCAGAAAGTTGACAGTTCCTAAGGACAAGAGGGTGTTTTTTGGCGACAATTTTTTTCCTGACTTTTGAAAACATGAGCAAGACAAAGCAAAACCACACTCTAGCAACAGAGAAAACAGATGACCAGATAAACAGATGATGCTATCACAATGTTCCAAATATGGCAGACATTTCACAAGGCATTCAGAAGTGCACTAAAAATGATTTAAATACTATAAAAAGGCGAAGCTACATGAACAGGAAAGTGGAATAGCACGCTGCATGAACAACTGATCAAGAGGGTGCCATGGCATTTTATTGGAAATGCACTGAATGCTCGTAACTTTTTTATCCCTTTTAAAATTAAATGCTCTAGGTAAAATCCTGATTGATTATCACTTTTATTGATGCTTTGTGGGGGACCAGAGTTTTGCCATATAAAGTCACATCCATTATTTTAACCAGATTTGCAGATTCAGTTTGTGTCTTTTCTGCTATACTCAACAGGTACTCCTCGGCCTCCTTTATATGGAAGAGCTTCTAACTCAGAGGATAAATTGAATGAGTATTAGCTCACACACTTAGATTTTGGTAGGTGTCATGAAAGAAGGAGAAAAAAGAAATATTACAGAATAGAAAAAGAGGTTTGAATATGGCATTACTGTAAAGGCAAAGAAGGTAAGCAAATCAGGCAGTTAGAGGAATGAGATGGAAATCAGATTTTCTACTAATTGCTAAGAAGTTGAAGGATTAGTACTTTTACCAATACAAAAAGGCATAAGATGTATTTATATTTATAAGAGGGAAAAAGCTAAAAAATTTCCCAGAACAATGTGGCAATAAACAGGACTGAAAGCAATGGAAAGTGGGAGAAACCAATCATAAACCCAACCTCCAGTTGTGCAAAGCCCACTAAGTATGTCAGAATACACAGGGATTATACACAGAGAGAAAAGATAAATACATAAATGTGCCCTGGATTTATGGAAATTGTTATTTGCACTTCTGTGTCTCTGATGTCTTTGATGTTACTCTAAATCATAGTACTTTATCACATGTAATCAGTAAAGAATGCTTTAAAACAAACCCCAGACAAACAAACCATAACAATATAGAAGGCAAAACCCTTAAAGCATAGTATTTAGCAGGATGAGCTTTATATACAATCTAAGCAAATCAAATATTTAAAAGATATTTTCTAAGAAAGTGAGTAATAAGTAATTTAGTCTAGTGGTCAATGATAGGTGCTGAAGACAATTTCTGAAAGCAGAAATAGTTGCAGATATCCAAGTGATAATGGCATTTAGGAGAAGTATTATCAGTAAGCTGCTTCAGAGAATCAGAGTGGCTTTTCCAAATCAGAACAACAAAGTTGCAGAGTAGAATGAGAATTTTTACGTACTCCTAATTGTTAATCCAGTTACTGAGCTATTTGTGGTGTCAGTTAGAGGAGAATAATACTGGAGTATTAAAGCATACTGAAAATTTTCTAGTTATGGACGTATGTATATTTTACAGTTCTTTGGTTCCTAAATTCTTTATTAGGCTTCATTGCAATAGTTTTGATGACAGACTCCAAAGAATTTACACTAACCTGAAAAAAATTAGAGTGCAATCAAGTAATGGTCTACCTCCTCTAAACATATTTTTGCTAGATCAAAATATAGAAACCACAGAAGAGGTTTTGAATACTTTTAAACACTTTTCTGGGTTTGGGATCTTACAGGAACATTTGGATCACAATTTCAAATTTTCTTTCATAGGTGTAAAACTA
Organism: Brachypodius melanocephalos; assembly: GCA_013398615.1. Taxonomy (NCBI): domain Eukaryota; kingdom Metazoa; phylum Chordata; class Aves; order Passeriformes; family Pycnonotidae; genus Brachypodius; species Brachypodius melanocephalos. Next base: position 2,005,456 of record VZSR01000245.1, on the reverse strand, counting down.
GATTTTTTTGTTGTTGTTGTTTGAATGCAACTCAGGGTTTTCTCATGCACAGCTGAGTCTTCTAGAAAATCTATATCAAACATTTGAAGATTTGCGACGAAATACTGAGATCTAGCAAAAAATAATGAGGGGAAAGTGCGTAATAGTTCTACTATGTGTAATAGTTGTAATATGTTGTACCCTGACATGAGAGTTTAGAGAGAACCACGGAGGCACTGATTTCTGTGAAGAAACAACCGATTCACTGCAGTAGTCCGTTTGTACGTTCCCCTGTGTTATTTTTATGTTGTGTTACTGATCAGTTATACAGCCAACAGGTTGTTTTCTGGGAAGCGACTCCGCAGCCGAGGGCAGCGAGGATGGGGACAAGGCTCCCTGCCCGGGGCTGGACCCGGCGAGAGCGGGGTGCGCAGGGGTGTCCGGGTTCCTCGGAACGTTTTCCCTGAGGAGAAGGGCCGGGTTCCCGCCGCTGGGAAGCGCTAGGACCGAGTGTGGAAACTCTCTCCCATCAACAAGTGGGGTCCGGCGGCTCAGCTGCGGGCCGGGCGGGGCTGCAGGGAATGCCCATGGGCTGAGGAGCCCCCGCTGCCCCCGGCTGCCTCCGCGCTGTCCCGTGGCGGCTCCCCGCGCACTCGCGAAGCGGCGCTGAGGCAGGGCGGGCAGCAGAGCCAGGCCCCGGGGCCGGGTGAGGAACGCTCCTCTGCCGCCGCCGCTCCCGCCCCAGGCGGGGCAAGCTCGCACCGCCTCCAGGGCCGGCTCGGGCCGGGCAGCTGAGGGCAAAAGCTTCACCGGCGCGCACGGCGCATGCGCGTTCAGCCGGCGCGTGCGCGGCAGCGGAGCGGGACGCGGAGCGGAGCGCGGCACTCGGCAACGCTCGGCGGTTTCCGTGCAGGCCAAGCCGCCATTTTCTCTCAGCCTCCCCGTGCGCGGCCCCTGTCCCGCTGCCCGCGCTCTGTCCTGCTCGGCGATGGACGGGTGAGTGGGCACCGGGGCGCTGGGAGCGAGCGCACTGCCGCGCTTGGTGCTGCCGGTCGGTGGTGGGACCTGTCCCGCCCGGTGCCGGGCGCTGGCTGGCTGTCGGCGGGTGTCTCCGAGGGTGTGGGGAGCGATGAGCTCCCCGCCGCGGGACAGCTGAAGCCTGAGGCCTCACACACGCTGGGAGCGGGGCAGGAGGGGCTCAGTCTCTCCGTAACGCTGGCCCCTCTGTAGGGTCTCCCGTTCAAATCTGCCGAGGGCCGAGGGCCGCCCCCTCCTTTAGTGTAGTGCCCGAAACGCCGCGTCTCGATGTAAAGAAGGAGCGCGGTCTACCCCCATCCGTGCCCACCAGAGCCTCTCGCTCCCTCCATCTCCCCCGCCTTTGGCATCTCTCCCCTGGCCAGGGGTGAGGAGGGGCGCGCTGCAGGGCTCGGGTTTGTTTTGGAGCTGGCTGGAGGGGAGGAGCGATGCCAGCAGGAGCCAGATGTCGAGCTCTTTTGTTTTCAGAAACTGCCTAATAAGCCCTTCGGCTTCCCCTCCTCCCCAGGTGGAAAGATGCCTTTGTATATGCAGTGGACTGGCTGTAAAAACCAAAGAAGGGAAGGTTGGAAGGAGTCGGCCATATGGGACAGTGAGGGCTGGGATGGGCAGGCACTGCATGCCAGGCCTGCTTTTTGTTGGATCTGGAAAATGGGGCTGCTGTCTGTAGCCTTTGTCAGTGTAAATACAACAGTTTTCAGCTTCCAAATCTCCTGTTAGGTTGTTTACTCTGTTTCAAACAGAGAAGCCATCTCTTTGGTATGCTTTAAGCCTATAACCTTTCAACTGTGAGAGTTCCAAAGGCTTTTTATGGTTGTGATTATAGTGGTAGGAGTTACAAATCCTGTCTGAGAACTACTGTCACTAATGAGTACTACACTGTGGAATGCTCTCCCATATTCTTTTGTGTCTGTGTGTTTGTGGACTAAGGTTTCTTTTAGGATTGTAGTATACACTGTGAGTGATGATGTCACAACCCCTAAGGAAAAGATGTACCTTGACATACCTGTTGCAGCATTTTTTCTTAGGTGGACCTCATTTAATTACATATAGGTGAAGCTACCAATGTGTTAGAGTTTTTTCCCAAGCTAATTAAAAAAAAAAATTGCTTTCTGCTGTTTAAAGAGTAGGCTAGGCAGAGGTTCAGCTATGTTGCTAAACTAGCTGTTAAGAGGTGTGTGAAAAGTTTTGTACTTACTTTTAAATTACTCTGTTTCCACCTTGTAATCCCATGTAGTCCAGAAGCCCAAGTTTGTAAATAAATTTCCTGGCAGTGCTGCATTTGTGTAACATTTCCTTGAAACTTTGTACTCTTTGGAAAGGCCTATAAGCCATGAGAGCTGAGTAGCTTTTAAAAGTTTCTTTTGTATTTAGGACCTATATGTTCTTTGAACATAGTTTCTAGCTCAGGGAAGTTGTTGCCTGTTTCCTTATTATTTTGTCATTGCAATACATTGAAAAGTTGGGTATATGAGGATAAATTGGTTGACTGATGTTCTTGGTTTTTTTCTTTTTTTACAGCATTGTCACTGATGTTGCAGTTGGTGTGAAGGTAGGATGTCCACTTAACAAATAAGGGGGTAAAGTGCTGATACAAAATGAACTACTTTGAGCATCAGTAATTGCATGTGGAAGATTTTAACCGGTCATTGTGAGCTGATACTAGTCAGCCGTATATGCTTTATTAAACAAAAATCCCTAGAGTAAATTGGAGCCTCTACACAAAAGACTTTTCTAGGCACTGAACTGTAAACAGTGGTTCTGGATTAATGTAGTGGTGTCAGCTTCTTATTTTGAAACTTGATCTTTCATGCTTTCTTTTGAAACAACACTCCAGCATTGTTGCATTGGGCCTGTAAAAGTCATTCTTTCTTCTGTCCCTCCCCCTCCTTTTTTCAAAACAGTTTCCACTGAAGTTAATAAAGAAGTGACTATCTGTAATAGGACAAAAAAAATGAGAGCTAGAATTTGTTGTGTAGACACAGAAATGGCTTTGCTGTACTTCTTGTTTCTCAAGTTCAGTTATGAATTTATCATATTTTTATAACAAGGAAGGGCTTCCAAATAGCTGTTAATGTACTATTTATTCACATTTTTTATTCGAAGCTGTCACAGGAATTAGATCAGTACTCCATATTAGCAGAGTGAGAAATAATGTTAATGCAAAGGGATAGGGGACAAGAGAACTTTAATGAATGCATGAGAGCAATTCTGTTTCAATGGTAGAAACAGAAAGTTTTCTGGTGCATACAGTTAGCTCCTCACATCTGTTCAGGGACTTTGTGGCTTATGCTGCGTACCTGCCTTTTCACCTGAAGCTGATCAGTGTTAAGTGCTTGCTAAGCCCAGCTTTGTCTAGGAAGGCCCAGTTGCTCAGATTCAGTACTGGTCCTGCTGGGTTTGGACGAGTTCTAATATGATACAGCCAGCCTGTAGATACAGCAGCTGTTCTGTCAGGTGTACCTGTGTGATGGTTCTGGCTAAGCTTGCTTCTAGGAAGCGCTGTGAGAAATCAGTTACATGGATTCTGCACCCATCCAGCTCCATATGTTGATGCAGGATTGGAGACAAGCTTAAAATCATTTTCTGAATCGTGAGTAAGGTGTAGCTATTAAGGTACTTCCGTGGGAGCTAATTACAATGGAAATACGAACTGACATGATTATTTCTCTGTTGCCTGGGAGGACAAAGTGTTAGCTCATTAAAATTTAGCAATGTATTTAGTAGTTTAGAGAGATATCTGAGGACGTTCCAAGTCTTTCAGCAGCGAACTGTGCTCCATGTACACAGCTTCAAGACAAAAATATAAAATTATAAATTACCCTTAGTAATTTTTCTTCTTTTTAGTGAATAAGTAGTTTCAGGTAGAGCATGTATTACTTGGATCTTAAATTCTGACATTTCTCACTTCAGGAGAAGTAAATGGATTCAGGATCTCTTTCACTCTTTACTGTGAGCAACTTCAGTCTATGAGAATTTGAGTGTTACAAGTTATGTCCTAAGTGCATGTGCAGTTTTGAAACCAAATTTTAAGATACTAGCCAGACAATGAAATAAAGATGCTTCAGATGATGTAACTGCTTTCTTCTGTTGATAGTAGAAGTTATCAATATAAGAAAGAAGGCAGGTGTGTTGGAGGCAGTGATTAAAAAATACAAGGAAAGGCTCAGAAGTACCAAAAAGTTGTGCTCTTTGCTTGTAAGAATGGACTTGCTGTCTGGTTTTTAAAAGAAAACAGTCTGTGCGTGGAAGTAGTGCAAATAAATAAGGATTATGATATCCTGAAGAAAGCTGATAAATATGAGAGAAATAAACTGAATTGTGTTCTGGAGCTTCTTTAATTATCTCAAGGTACTAGTAAGAATGGAAAATGGGATTTCTGTCTGATTGAGGTATACAGCATACACAAGGATGTCATGCCAGCTTCACTCATGTTTTGTGGAAGGACATGTGAAACATTTGTCCTTATGGTGACTGTCCATTGCTCTTGATGGACTGGGGTTTTAAAGCTGAGGAATGCTTTGCCTCTCAAGTGTGTATAAACAACTGGGATCAGTCATTTGGCCTTCTCTTGGAGGTTTTCTTTCTATGGGCTGCTGTGGGAATGTGTGAGAAGTAAGTTTTGAATCCAAGGAGTTGCATTAGCAGTTTTAATGCTCTTCCAGCACTGCTTTTATTGTGTCTGGGTAGTCATAGGATGTGGACAGGGATTTACCTGTGAGAAGTCACCTTATCCATGATTTTTTTTTACCTGATGCTTTCTGTGATTTTTCAGTTGCAGTGTATATGCTGATGACCTGCAAAACATATTTGTGATATATTCAGTTATACTTGGAGAAATGGCTGGTGACATATGACTCTTCTCTTTGGAAAATTTGCTTTATTTTGTCATCATCAGTCATGTCAATACAAATTTAAAAGTTATATGAACTTGTCTGTCTGGTTGTTCTCTTAAACAGAAAAGCGAACATTGTATTTTAAAACCCATTCATAAAAGAGTGAGAGAAGTTAATTACTGTAGTCTGAGTATTGCCTTTCAGTTAAAGGAGGGCTTTTTAGCTTTGGAGACTGCATGTGGTCAAGGCAAATAAAAAGTAAAAGGAGTGCTTCCTTATAATGCTTTATTAACAGTTTTATAATTGGAGTTACCTACAAATGGGGGATAAATTTGAAACTACTACCATTTATTTGTGTTGTATACTTGATTTGATTTAAAACATTTTTGTTCATCTGATATTCAGTCTTCATTTGATTTACCTGTTGAGTCACCAGAAATTAGTACCAGAAACCAAACCAAAATATAAAACTTAAAGTGGAAGTGGAAAATGATGAATACAACTTGAAAACTTGGTTTACAAAGAATAAATGTGAGGGTCTGTACAACTCAAAATATGCAGTGGGAACACGCTTCCTAGCTCAAATCTGAGGAGCAGAGTGCTTTAATTTCTGAAAGCATTAGAAGGTGTCACAACCCAGTCATCTTGTAAGTACAAATGAAATAACTCATACTTCATTTGGTCTGTAATGTCTCATGTTGCTTACCTAGAATTCACGGAGGCAGGGAAATGTCACTGCACACAGTTCACCCCTTGCATTACAGTTTGCAAAATAATGCAAAAAGGAATGAGCTTTAGCTCTCTGTCTGATGCTGAGTTGTGAACTTGCATTGTATATAAGTGGTTTGTTCAAAGTATACTTGAATAAAGGAGAGTTAAGGATTCCAGTAATGGTAATATTTACCTAGTTCATCAATTTTTTTAAAAAATCAGTTCCTTGGAGAAATTCTATACGTTTTATAGATTTCTTTGAGCATAGTTTAAAAAAAAAGTATCATATTATGTAAAATGTTTGCTTTTTCTTTTTAAAAAAGCACATAGGAGTTACACTGTTCTTACTACTTCAGGTCCTTAGTTACTCTCTGGTTATATAGTTTGGAGCATCAGCATCAAATAACTACTTTGAATTGCTCTCTTGTGTTCTCTTTACATTACAACACTTTATTCTTGATAAGTCATTTGGCACTTGGTGTGATAGAGCCTTTTTCAGCCATTGGATATATGAAGTATATGATGTATCTTTCCTCTGGACTAATTAAAAGAATCTTTGGAGGGATATAAAACATGGTATAAGGAATGTATGTCACACAGATGTAGGGAATGACTTAGGTGAACTTTGGGTGCATATTGAGGGTGATCTCTCCTACTGTATTTCAGTGTGTGCCCCTTCAGTATAATGGATGATCTTTCTTCTGGATGGGATGGGTAGCTGTGCAGTAAATGGGGCTTGAACAATTGAGTGACTCATTTTGTGTATGTGCATTGCGTGTTTCACAATAGCTGAGGTGTTCTTTTATCTGACAGGAGACAAGAACCAGTCATTTCTTCCTGGATGCATTATTTGGTACACAGCATTTGGGAAATTTTTGACCTTCTTGACGGTGTTTTGGATACTGGCCAAAACCCAAGCTTCAGCTGCCAAGCACGGACAGCCCCAGTTATAGCTAGGAGGGAAAATTAATTCCTGTAAACACAGTTTTGTAATGTTTAAAGATGTGGGAATGGCCTTCTTCCCCCCAAAGTCAGGGCTTTGGCCTTTGCAGAGCACTTAAGAGGGAATAGGTGGTGTGTATTTAGTTGAATATGTCTGGGATTGGTAGAAGATGCTAAGAAGCTCTCTTCTAGTATTTTCTAAGTTTTCCAAACAGGAAAGTGTCACCTAGCTCCCCTTCCTCCTGGTCACTGTAACTTAACAAGTAGGAATATAGTAGTGTGGAGGAAGGACAGTAGCTAAAATCTGACAGAGACAGAAACTGATGGAGAAAGGGAAGAGAGTCGGTAGGTACTCTTGAAACATTGTCCACTTTGGTTTTTTGACCAACTCTGAACCTTTTTTGCTAGTAACAACTGAGAATTTTTTCGTGGTGGAAACAAGTAGATACTGTAGATGTGCTGTGACTTTTTGTTTCAACTGTACACCGTATAATGAAAATAGGATTGAAAGTCATATTCTAGCAAGTTGTCAGAAGATGAAGTTTTCCACATGTAAAATTTAGTCTAAACTTATTTCATAAGCCTGTTCCTTTCAGTTTTTTACTCTCTCATTTTTTTGCCTTCACTGTTTTAATTTTGGCTCCTTAAAAAGAAGGGAGTGGTGGGATAAAAAAATTGATTTATTCATACAGATAAATGCCATGTGATGGTTTGTTGTATTTAAAATGTTAGAGTTCTAGGCTAACCTTGCATGTCTAATATAATTGCTAGTAGATTAGATGAAGACACAGTGATATGAGAAAAGTGGGTTTTTTGTGAATTAGAGATGTTTTAATCTTTCATTACCTGTGATAATGTTTTTAGACAACCTTTGTATTCAGTGATACTTAGTTGTTGTAGCAGGAGTAAACAGCAAAAAAAGATATGTGGAGCATTACAGCAGTGAAGTAAGGCTGAAGTCTGACCGTGTTCAAAAGTTTAGAACTGGCATCTGGATTTGTCTTTCCAGCAGTGGTATGGGGAACATGTCCATAGTGACAAAAAACCCCTTCATACAATGAAAGATACCTGTTAACAGTAAAGATATCTGATTACAGCAGCTTTAGTAAATCGACCCTGTTTGAAATGGCATTAGTGTTTATTCTCAGAACAGCTGACTCCAGTTCTTTTTTTCTTTGTACTTTTGGTTTTTCTTGTAATGCTCATTCTGCCACTGTAACATATGTGAAAAAGTAAGGAAGGCTGAAAATGGAAATAAAGGAAGCATATTGAAACTTAGTTTGTTCTCTGTAGTAAGTATGCAGCAATGTAAGGAAGCTTTAGTATACCTGTTTGGTAAGTTTTGGTATCTTTCACTAATTGAAAATCACATAGTTTTCATTTGTAGCAGAACACTTAGGTTTTTATCTTAATTGAGGGGTTGTACAAAGAGAAATGCAATCAACTGCACCATCTCTGAAACGTACTAATACCGGTATGGAAGTATCCTTCCTGTTTCCTAGAGTTTCAGGCCATGTTTTCACTAGCAAATCAAGCCTCATTCCATTTTTCTGTCCCTGTAATAAAGAAACCAGATGTTTAGGTAGCCAATTCACAAACCTTTCTTGGGAACTTAACTAGGATAAAGCTAAGTTGACACAACAGTGAGCTACAGCTTTTTACTCAAAACTGTACCAAAGTGTGTGGTTGCATTAATGCTTGTAACAATACAGAATTAGGAGGACAGAGTAGGAACAAGTTGCTGGGGTCAGGGAGAAGGTAGGATTCTTACTTTTGGTGGCAGTTGATTCAAATGAGATTGTGGTTTCACAAGCTGTTAATGGGACTGTGATGATAGATTTAGGGGTTCGAGTGTTTTTTACAGCTGCGAGTACATGTAGCCATGTTTAGCTTTTCATAAAATCAGTTTTCCTGTGTAATATGAGTATTGAGTTACAGAGAAATTAGCATTAGCACTTCTAATTTACTAGTGAAAAATAGGAGGCAATTGAGTAGAAAATACCTTCCATGTGGATCACATTTTGAGTTGTAGAAACTGCTACTAAAGGACCAGATTTGTACATACAGGTGCCATGGTTTTCTGTCTGGAAGACAAAGGATGCATCCAGGTGGTAGCTCTAGTGAGTTGTTCTCATCTATTCTAATTTACTACTAGAAATGTTTGAGAGTAGTACTTTCTTTTCTAGTAAAATTGGAATCGAAAGTCTGAAATGCTGGAATAAATTATTTTGTTGGTGTACTTCTCTTGGATGTTTGAAGCATTGACTTCTATTAGAAGAGATTCTTGCCTGTGGTCTTTCATTACAGTTGAAATTTTGGAACTTTCCAGATGAGGCTGTGTGACATGGTGTAAGTTGAGATTTAATTCTTTACTCTTTGGCTTTTTGGTTTGATAGTCCATCTTGATCTCATGGTGCTTTGAGAAATTTGTTTCTTTTCAACATTGTGTTTTGGAAACCTGGAGATTTTTCAAAGAAATTGAGTTTTGTCTCCTGTGGATCTTAGACTTTTCCTCCATTGCTCTCTCTAGATTCATGTTTGTATTAAGGTTTTATTAATTTTCTCCTAGCTCCTTTCTCATTGAAAGATTGAGCGTGTTAAAGTGACATAGTTGTTAGGCTATATAAACAATATATACTTGGCTGAGGAGAATATGAAAATAATTGAAGTAGAGTAAAAAAGAACATATATGGAGAGTAGGTCTGTAAAGGTAGTTATATTGTATACAGTTAATACCGAATGAAAGGAAGTGATGTTATAAGTTAGTTATTAAGCACCCATGGAGTTCACAACCATAACTGAATTGATGACAGTATAGTTACATGGTGTAATCTTTAAAAGGATTCAAGTAGGTGTACTCCATGCAGGTAGGGTTCTGGTGAAGTATAGCAAGCTTATAGTTAAACTGTATGCTTTGTGAAGTGCTTATGAACCTGCATGGAGTTGCTTTTGAATCTATAGATTTGGCTTGTCTGTGCTGAATGGACCTTCTGTGATCCTGTACATATGAGAGGTGTAACAAATTCCTTAGAGTAGTTTGGATTGTGTTTTGACAGTGGTGTGTGTAATCAGAGCATAAGGCAGATCAAGTGTTTTTTCTTCATGAAAGATTATGTGAGGGTATACTTAGGCAGTGTTTCATATAAAACTTTATCATGTTGAAAATGAAGCATCATTTGAATTCTAATCCATCACATGTAAACCGAACAATGTTTATAAATGTTGTGTTTGTGGGTTTGAAGTGTGTTATTCTGTTGTTTCAAACATCCAGTCCCCAAAGTTGCTTCAGGTATTGAAGCACTGTTTACAGTGTGTCACTGTTAGAGGAGAATGTTCCAATGTCTGGGTTGAAACTGTCATGTGCTTATTCCTCTCCCATACCATCAGGTTTCTGGCTCTTTCTTTTAAATTGTTCCCAGATGTTGTTAGAAATAAAGTGTTTTACAATGCTGTTGGATTTCCTTAAATCACGAGATCTGTCTCTTGGCTTGTCATACCCCTTGGGAAATTCATGCCTGTAGGCTGAGAATGACTGTGGTAAATGTGCAGTGCCGCTGAAGTTCTTATCTTTCGTTTGGGAGGAAGGGAGGAGAGAGGGAAGTGGGAAGGGCAGAAGCATCCTGTTTTTGAGAGAGGTTTATAATATCAGCGAATATAAATATCACAAATGAGAGTATTTGTAAAATTTTTTTTTTCAGTATCTTTGAGTGTTGTCTGTATTTTGTAGGGGGAGTTTAAGAAATTTTTTTAGATGATACTGTTGACTTTTTAACAAAAGTTAACTGTTTATAGGAGTCACTTGTTTACTGTTTCTAGGAGTATTGTAGTGCTTCTACACATGCTTCTAATAACTGTTAGGTTAGGTTTAGCCATAACTTCTGATCAGAGTCTCCATAGCCCTGAATTATTGGGGAGAAAAGCCAGTATGTCTCTGATGTAAGCCGTTGTCAAAAAGTAGTTTGATGCATAAAAGACTAAAGACTTTGGATATAATAAAATCTGGAGAATGTGTGAAGTATTTAAAGCTTGATCTAGAATATGAGGAAACTAGTTGGCAAAGACTTCTAAATAGTATATTTTTGTTTAGCCTGGAAGCATAATATGACTGTAATGGCTTCCTAAAATTACATAGCTACATAATATAACCTGTGATGAAGCTTTATAGCAGTCTTTTATGGGGGGAAAAATCTGAAATTCTGCTGTGTAAATCCAGCTTGTATAGTGAGGGATTCTGAGATAGCCGTAACTGAAAGCAAGGACATAGGACATTCATTTGCTGAGCTAGGGCCTTCTTCTTTCTCTTTGTTTAATTGATTTTGTAAATTGTAGAAGTGACAAGTATATATATGTTGTAGAAGTATATGAAATAAGCATTCACTTAAGGAAATCAGCTCAAATATCAAAAAGGTGTCTTTACAGTATGTAAAATAATTTTTGTATATATAATTTTGAATTTTCACTTAAATATGCACTAAAAGTCTGACTTGGTATATTTTTTGTCTTTTTTGAAAGTGGTCCTACATGTCAGTTTTACATAAATCCATTGATTGAAGCCATGCGTTAAACATGCTGTTTTCCCACCCTGCATGGGAATGCTCTCCTGGGGTCATGGGGGTGATAACGCGGGCTTCAGTGAAAGGGCAGTATTGACTCTGTGACAAATTCAGGGTTCACTCACTGCACTGTGTTAGCTTGGAAATTCCTTTGTTTGTTTTGTGTACTCATATTTTGGTAGATGGCTGGTTTCATAAAGAAATGGTCTAGATAGCTCTGATCTGAGCAGTTGTTAGTTTTTGCGGAAGATTAATGTACATGAATCTCCTTGGTAGGAGACATTGGTAGGAGTAGAAATACGGCATTGAAAGCTTGTGCTGTTGAGGACTAGATGTCAGAAGATGACCTATTAATAGTATAGTAGCAGTTTGTACTTATTTTGTTCTTAATAATCTCTTTGCCTCGTGCTGAAATGGATAGTTAATTAGACTCTACCTTGTTGCTATTAAAGCAACTTTCCTTTGCAGTTTTTTGTTTGTTATTTCAGCTTAGATGTGAACATTTTTGCCATCTCTGTATTTGTGATCTTAAGTGTTGTTGTACAGTCTCAAACTTGCTTTGATTCTTTAGAACAGTAGTTTGTACAGGTAGGGAAAAGAGCTAAGAGAATGTTGCTCTTGGATCTTCCTTCCTTGCATCTGATTCTCTGTGCTCTTCAAAGATCTGAGTATGGTTTCTTTAGTTCTGAAACACTCAATACAATTACCTAATTTAGTTTAAAGGTTTGTACAATTCAAATAGAAAAACTTCTGTGCTTGAGACTAATTAAATATTCAAGATGCTTGGAAAATTGGTTATAGTTTTGAAATTTGTGTGTGACATAGCAGAGTGATGAACAGCTTTGCTCATGGAGCATGGTGTCAGTGCTTTTTGGCTTAGCAGTCTCTAAAAGAAGGTGCACATAAAACCAAAACCAAGCACTCCAAACCACAAATCAAGCAAAGCCTTATCTCTGTTGAATAAATGTAACTAAAATAAGTATTTGTCTTTGTAATTTGGGAGGGATTGTGTTACACAGTAGTGCCAGTCTAAAAACACACCTTGGCTTACTTGAGATGCTTATATGAAATGGCTTTACTAGACAGCCAAGATCTTCAGATAACCCTTTTGAAGTAACTCACAATAACCAGGCAGATACTGATTTTGATTTTGTATTTTAACCACTCTCTGACCAAGTCAATCATGTCTTTTGTGGCAAAGCTGGTTTTAAAGTTACATATGGAATTGAAGTACAGAAGCGTCTAGGCTGCTTAAGAACTAATTAGGAAAAACAACCATGTATATCTAATAAGATCATTACTCACACGGTAAGAGAGATCTTTGTTTTTGACCAAAAGCTTGGAAATATGTACGGGAGTGAGTTAGTAGAAGCTTGCTACACATTTGGGATTTCATGGGGGAATTGGAAGAACATTCCATGTATGACCCTGTACATCTGTGAATCAGACCTTTGGACACTAATTTATGCAGAAAAGTCAAGTGCAGACTTTATGACACAGGCCAGAGCAAGAAGTTTGCATTTATCTTCTGAAGCAAAATTATTAAAACTTTCAAGTGTAATGACAAAATCTTATGGCTGATTATGAAGGTATTCATGAAATGTAAAATGATACATTTGTAAATGAAGAGAGAACTGTTCATGAAACACAAATGAAGGAACTGAATATCCACTATGTTGAGTAATTTGTGCTCCTTTTGGATTTTTCTGCTGTGGATTAAGAAATTAACAGCTTTTTTGAAAGCCTGATTTACTAGAAACCAGAAGTTTATATAATCATTCTTACACTCTTTCATTCAGCAGTTGCTGTTGTAAGTAACTTTCTGAAGCTGAAGGCAAGTCAAATTTGAGGTATTTCAGAATTGTAAAGTTCCTGCAGGTTTTGGGAAGAGCATTCATTTGGTACTGGGGTTGCTTCAGCTATTCATGTAGTAATTGCTGTACTATTGCAAATGAATGCCTGTCATATTAAGAGGGGAGGAAAATGCTTCTGAATGATCTTAATCAGCTGAACTATGAACAGATTCAGTGTCTCGTGCTACCTCTGCCTGTTCAGCTGAGCTGGCCAGGCTGCAGACAAGGACTGTCTAGATGGGTACTGCAGGCAGAAAAACCTGCACTTACCACTGAGTAACCTGATGCTGCTAGTGATCTTCAACTTTGCAGCATTCTACCCTTGTCAATATTATGTTAGAAAAAATAGAACATAAAGAAGAAAGAATGTTTGTTTCAACTAATATTGAGTACTTGCACATTACATCAGTAGTAGAAAGCAATGTAGTTAGAGTAACAGTTTCTATAACTTAACTATGTTGTTCCTCAGTTCTATCTAGCTAAATTTTTCTTAGTTATATCTGGTTAGAAATGCATCTTTACACTGAAAAGGATAAGACTTCTCATGGTTCTGCCTGATCTTGGTATTAGGCATGATGCAATCTTAAGGGAACTCTTGCTGCTTTGATAGGTACAGCTTTTTTGCTTCTTATGCACCCGTACAAGCCTAGAGCATTCAATAAACTGTATAGAGATTCTTCAGAGCTGATGTTGAGAACTAAGTAAACTTTAATGGCCCTACGTGTGCCATATATAAACTTTATATAAACTTTAACTTGCTACTGTCTGTGTGGACACAGATATAGTGCAGTATGAGAGAAAGGTAAGGGTTTGTTTGGTTTTTTTTTTTTTAAGTCTTTTGACTGTGCTGTCTGTGAAGGTAATAGTCTCAGATGAATTTATTATGGAGTACTGATGTGCCCTGTAAAACATATTCATTAACTATTCTTGATTCTCTTGTAGTGTCCACAACAGAATTAAACCCATTTATTTTAATAAGGATGAGTAGAAACTGGTTTTTTTCCTCATTACCATTTTAGCAGTGACCTGGATTAGTCTTAAGGGTGCTGCAGAAATACTCTTGAAGTGGGAAGGAACCTATAAAAAGTTAAAAATAATATTCAAAGGATGGTTTAAATATTTTGTTTACTGAAAGAGCACATAAAGATTTTGTAGGGTTTTTGAGAGATGAAGTCTTGAGGGTGAAGAGGGTTGGGGCATAAGAGGAAAAAAAGAAACAACAAGGTGTGAAAAGAAGCCCCTCTTCAGCTGTGTCAAATGCCCATCTTACAAACAATTTGTGGAAAGGATTATATTGTATGGTTTCAATATAAACCCTCCTCTGATTTTAGCAGCCCACTTCTAGCATTCACTAACTGATATTTGTCATGTTTTAAGAACTACAATGAAGATGCAATTCCCTGCCCTAAATTGTGTTTTGGAGAACAAATGGATGCCCCCAAAATGAAAACTGATTTAATTTCCTGTGAACATTAAATCTTTTCTTTTAAATAGGAGTGTTAAAATTGAGCTAAACTCCATATTTCTATTTGCATAGATTTCCCTTGTAGTTTCAGCTAGATATAATAGTTTAATATATATGTATATAAAAATATTAAAACTTATTTTAAATGTTATTGAAGTAGAATAAATATATTTAATTATATTTTAATTTGAAATGCTGGACAAAATTATTGTTCAGCAGTTCTCATTGTGTCCAGAGATGGCTTCATTTCAGTGGTGGGTTGATCAACTGTGCTTAAGCTGCTCTGATTTCAGATTGCCATGTAAATATTCTGCTTTACTTAGATTTCAAATTGTTGCTCTTATCTGAAAAGAGGAAGTATCATCTTTAAAAATCACAAAATAGAGGAAAAAAATCTCTTACTGTCTCTTTCTTTTTAGAGAGGATCTGACGAACTTCTTTCAGGCAGTGTACTCAGTAGCCCGAACTCTAACATGAGCAGCATGGTAGTTACTGGTAAGTGATGCCCTTTCAAAGGAGAAATCTATAATTTATACTTGGACTCATTTCCTGTTTACAAGGGGAGAACACCGAAAGAAGAATCTGTTGGCTATTATAGAGGGATAAACTGTTGGCTTGTATTAGAATGTAGTGACTTTGTATTTCCTACAAACCTTGGGTGTCTGAGGAGAATAATCCCACAAAACAGGCAACTTTCAGATGTCTGCACACTAAATTGTGGGTGGGTGATGGGATGAAAAATGACAGTTGTCTTGTACAGCTACCTTTAAAGTAAGGAATGTCAACCTCCAGGCAAAGGTAAACAGCCCAACTCTTGTGTGTCATCAACTTCTTTACACATGGACATCTGCAAGTCTGGGCATTACAGGGCACATACACTGTGCCAGTTTCACGATACAATGTGGATTCAGGAAGAGAGAGTTCTACTTCACTGCGAAAGCAGGAAGCTTCACTTTGCTCCTTCAGTTTGAGATTGCAGTGGTAGAATCTCAGAATATCAGTGCAAAGTGGCTGTGACTGTTCTTGAATCAGTTTTCTGGTGATGCTAGATAGAAACTTTTTTTCATTAATTGGCACACACTAAAATGCCTTTTATTGCAGTTGATGCTTCTGTATGTTGAATGTGCATTGAGTTCCCTTGGAAGGCTCATTTCAGAGGTCTTGATTTTTCTCTTTTTTCTTTTCTACCATACCATTAACTTTTTGTGGGTTTTTTCCTCTTTTTTTTTTTTTTTTTTTTGCCTTAGATATGTGAGGAGCTGATTCATGGCATCAAAGGGTTGGTGCACTTTCCAGTCACTTGCCTGGTTCACTCTTCTACTCTGCCTGATTTTCTGTATTCATGGGGTCAGCAGTATAATCACTGATATTAATAGTAGAGTCTTTCCATTTTAATTTATTAGTAAGAGGTTGGGATTCAGGGTGCAATTTCATGAGGGTGCTGTGATGACAGCTCATGCCAGAATGGGTAGCTCTGTGCTTTCTCATCCTACATCTTTAGCACAAGCAGAAAAACCTCCAAGTCTACATATTTCTGCTACACTCTCTTCTGTTGGAGTGCTCATTCTCTTGCAGAGTAAGTTAATGCAGCATCAAACTGTTCTAACAAAGTATTTTATCCTTGGAGCAACTTACTGATCAGTCATGTGATGATTGCACAGTTGCGGACACAGTGCAGTGTTGAGTGTGGCAGCAGAAGAAAACCACTTCCACCAGCGGTTCTGTAACCAGAGGTGAAGAGCTGGTCGTACTTTGGAATAAGTCAGAAGTGCGGTGTAATGCATTCATAGCCATTCTGGAACCCCAGAACATTTGTCTGTCTTCCTTGTTTTTCTTACTTCCTTCTGGTTCTGAAAGAGACCCCTCTTGTTCTCATTTTCTTGGTGTCCTCTTCAGTCCTGGATATTAATTAGCGCTTCATCAGTTTGCTTTACTTAAATGAGAAGCTACTATGGAAAGGAGTTGTGTGCATGAGAGTTTGGGTGTGGGCAGTGAACATTCAGACAGGACCAAGTCCTAAATGTAACCGAATTTGCCATATATTTTTAGATAACACTTTAGTTCCAGGATATTAAATGCAAGTTAATTTGGAAGGAAAAAAGAGGTAAAGGGGAAAAAATGAAATAAGAATTATAATTTTGAGGCTTCAGAAGAAGAAATACAAAAGCTTGTATTAGCAGCACTTACACAGAAATTCTTCCTGAAAAATTCTGAAAATGGAAAAACGTGTTTTGATCAACCTAATGGTTGATGTATGGGATGGAAGTTTGATGTATTTAACAGAGATGTTGCTTCCCATTTTGTTTTTATTTTCACCCTCTTTAAGCTGATTAAGGGTTTGAGTTTTACTCTTGGGAGTTTCTTTGTTGTATGGGTGAGGCTTTTTGGTGTGGGTGGGGGTTTTCTGTTTGGGTTTTTTTTGGCATCCATAACTATAAATGACTACTCAAGAAATTATCTCATTAGCAGCACTGGTCAGAGTAGTGGTCTGGCTCCTGTAGAATCAGATGCCTGTTATTAACAGTTTCCCATAAATTCTATTAATATATAAAGAAGGTTGGCGGAAAGATAATCCCAAACAAACCAACCCCCACAATCTGAATGCAGTGCTGTAATTCAAGTCATTCTCTATAGCAGTCAGTGAAAAGGGGGCTAATTTGTTTGGGTATTCTGTTTTTTAAACACTTTCTTGGTATTGTGTTCAAATTTTATTCTGCCTGGGTTTTTTTAAGTAGCTCAAAAACCCCTGTAGAGTAGGATAAATCCACTGTTTAGCTTGTGAATATATCCTCACATAGCTGTCTTGTTTACTGTGGACCAGGAAGTACTTTTTCTGGACTTGCACAGTTTAAAAGTTCAGATCGTAAACTCAGAAGTAGTTACATGTGAAATGGAAACCTGTGTGTTAATTTTTCTGTAACCATATCCTAAAGCCAAATGAGTTCAAGTATTCTTTCTGTCTGAATTGATGTCCTTCTTTTGCTTCAGTTCTGCTATTACTTTTTCTCCTTAGAAGAGTTTAAAACTTTAGTAAATTAAACAATTTTTTTTTCTATAGCCAAGGTATAGTAGTGTTGAATCTTTCCCAATTTTTCTAGGGCTTCAGGAAACCTGTGATCATTTATTAAGTCCCTTGTAAATGAGACATGTCGTAGAGATCTGCCCATGTAAAACTAATACTTGTTCTTGCCTTTTCGTTCTTAGAGTTGGGAAGTGTCATGATATTATGAGTCTTGGCCATTGTTTTCTGAAGAATATAGAAACCTATTCTGGTTTTGACTGTGATATTTCCAATATCTGATCCTGTGCTGTTTTTCTAAGTAGACAGCTAGGAGAACAGGAGAAAGAGGTGGTTTGTCTTTGTAATCCTCTGAGCCTTTTACTGGCGAAAGTGTACACAGTCAAGAAACCAGTTGTCAATAGCAGAGCCTTAGCAAGCCTAAACTTTGAACAAAATCTTGTCAATCACAGCCTCATTTCTTTCTCTGCTGTAGAAATGTTAACCTAAACCAAAATGCCTCAGTTGTCAAAAACCCTACCTTTTCTTGGAAGGGACGGGGTTTTGGTGGAACTGAGGGATGCGTCATTATGGGTGAGACTGAAGATTTTTTAAAAATGAACATCCTACCTTTTTATCATGGAAACAGTTCTGTTAGTGTGGTGTTTTTTTTTTTGTTTTTTTTTTTTTTTTTTTGTATTCAGCTGCCATTCAATGAGGATACTGTAATACTTTAATGCTTTTATGAATACTCTTTCTCTAATCTTCTCTCCTAGAGAAAGGCATGAAAGAGGAATGGTTTCTCTGCCCTATAGGGAGTCTTGCAGATGAATCCTTTCCTATTATTTTGTGAAAGAAACTTGTGAAATTGGTGAACAAATGTTTGATTTGCATTCTTACTGATAGTTTGAACCACTAGTAATTCTCTAAAAAAGGGGCTAGCATGTCAGACATGGCTCAAAATACAAGGCCATGGGCATTTTCTAAACATTTTGTTATCTGTATCAATCCTCCAGACTGTGTAGGTGACAGTGTGTTACATTAATATTCACTACAGGTGAAGTTACTGTTTTAGGTACTTTCTGTGTCTTTTGTAAAAGACCAGTCTTAACAGAAATCCGAGCTTGGATTAAGATGACTTTTACCTCATAATTCTGCACCTTGTTTTGGAAAATTTGATCACAGTCATTGCTGAGGAATTTCATTTCAATTAAGCATTTATGTTTAAATATACAAGATTTATTTTTGTTCCTGAACTAGGTTGGACAGTATGGCAGAACATTATTCTGTAAACCTTAAGGGAAGGATCCCATCCACTGGATTAGAACTTGTAGCAGGGGAGAACATCTTGTAAAGTACAAGATCAGCAAATATCTAAGCTTTTTAAAGAAATTCTTTTTTTATGTTACATGGGTAAGTTTCTGACGTTTTTAACACTGGCTGCCCAGTATATTACAGTTGTGTTGTCAGAACTACAGGCCTTTTACTACTGCTTAAACTACTGCTAGTTTCCCTTCAGGTTTTTGAAAATATTGTCAAAGTCACTGCTTATTTTCTGCCATAGTCTTGTTTGATTCTGATTTCTTTGGTGAGCATAATCTTCTCATAAACATCCATGAGTTGTTTTTTTTTTTTTTGTGTTGGCGCACAATGACTAGAAAGTCTCTTTAGGTAAACTAAAATATGATTTGGTAACAGGATTCTTAGAAACCAGAGCTGAAGCCAGGATCTTTAAATATTGCTGATTCTGACATTGCTAACGTTTTTGAAAACATTAGTAAGGCAGATTGCAAATGATTGTACGTAAATAATTTTTTTACCTTTCAGGTCAGTAAATACATAGCTGCAGTTATTTATTCTGCAGGTTTTAAATGCAAGAAAAAATTCTTTTATCTTTAAAAACTGGAAAAAGTGGTACCTCTGTAAAGGGGTTACTTTTATGCTGCTCTTGATGTGAGGCTTCTGCTGTTCAAGATGGAGGATTGCTTAGTGGAAGTTGTAGGATGAGTTATCTGTGTCGTGATGCTCATGCCATAAACTCCATTGCTGAAATCCACACACAAAAAATGTAAAACTTTTGAGGGATGTAGATAAAAAGTGAAAAATGTTGATGGAAGTTTTATGAAAATTGGCTTGTCAAAGTCAAGAAGAATTGGAAGGTTTTCTTGTTACAGCTGCCATCAATTTCATTGTTCACATTTGTGTGTTTGAAGTAGATCGGTAGAAACATTCCAAAAATCATTTTGCAGCTGAGCTCACCAAATTCCTGGAGCTTTCAATGATACTGTTGATCTTGTTTTTACTTAATTAGCAGGGAATGTTAGGAGTGACTTTGGTAGGTAATTCATTGTATTAACAGAATACTTAGCACTGAGGCATACAAGCTAATAATATTTCAAGCGCTGTATTTAACTTGGGCAAGAAACATAGATGTGCCATACATGTGCCATTTTAGCTAGAGCATTAAGTAAAATTGGTTATTAGTTAAAATTAATGATGCCTAAACATAGGTTATTTACTTCTGAAGTTTTGCAAATTGATTACAATTAATAATAATTGCAATGATTTTAAGAAGTACATTACATGTGATTGGAAAGTATAGTAATTTAATAATACTGTATACTTTACATATTTCTACAGATATGCAGATTAAGAAACTTACAAAAATAAGAATCTCAGGATAAGAGAAATAAAATGTGGCTATTATTATTAATTTAGGTAATTTCTGTCTGCATTGCTATGCTGTGGTAACTCGTTGTTCTGCTTCAGTTGGATTTCACTCTAGCCTGTGATATTTTTACATATTTTTAAGGACTAAATTGAAGTGCATTAGTTTTAGACTGCAACATTTAACAGCCACTATACCATAGTGTAAATGTGTTATCATAGTTGCTTAGAAAACTCAGTGCTCAGTGCATTTTGAAACAGGTGCAGTCTATGTGCAGATGTGCCAATTAAAAGCTGTAGTTAAGCTTTCTGTTTCACTATGTTTATTTACTTAAGCTCAAATTCCTCTTAAGCAATAGTCTTTGTAGTGTAAGATAGTTTTAATATTGGTTTGTCAAGAATTTCATATGCACATGGCCCATGTCTGTGATAAACAGCAAAAAAACCCTATTAACAAAAGTGTAATTAACATCAACTATGTAACCTAACCTTCAAGGTTAACAAATGTGGACTTCAGACAACTTCATATTCTGTGTGTTTTTATTATATTTTTGAGTATTTTTAGTATCTCCTTTTCTTTGAAACGTTTTGAATTCCAGATTTTATCTGTAAGTTAAGCTTTTGAAGATTTGCATGTTAAAGCAAAGGTCCTGTTTATTTGCATTTGGGAGCCTGGGAGAGGTCCCTGGATCAGACAGCAGTTCTCTTCCTACATTCCATCACTTACATCAGGGTGGGGTACGTACAGGAAAACTTTCTTTAAGAAAAGAATTTTCCAGAGATGAAACCATAGTGGTCTCTGTTACACAATTTGTGATTGTCTGCAGTTTGTTGCTGGTTGCTTGAGGCAGATGATTGTGTTCAGTAGCCGGTGCAACACTTTAATATTTCCGTCTGGTCATAATCCACAGCTGTAAAGTGGATATCTTCAATTGCATTGCCTTTCTCTTAGTCACTTATTTCCTGTCTGGAAGGGCTTTCTATGTAGAACAGAACTGAATACTACTTCTATTAAGCTTCTTGTCTTTAGTATGTACAAACTGAAAGTTACCTCTTTTTTTATTTTAAGTTGGTTTTTGGTATATACTGGCAGTTGTGAAACAGAGTGACTTCTGCACAAAGGATGTTTATTCATATATTATTTCACTACTGCAGATACACAGGGATTTATAGCCAGTGTCTTGTGGTAATTTTTACTTTTTTCCCCTTCTTTTCAGGAACTAATGGGTGAAAGCAACTTTATATTGTATCCAAATTTTTTTTGCCTGTACCCACATAGTTCCATTTCTCTTAGGGGATTGTGTGTTTATGAAAAAAGTTTATTGTACAGAAAAATTATGCATCTTTTATAAAGATGCAGAGGTCTCAGAACTCTTAGGTCTGAGTTATTTCTCAAAAAAAAAAGTGCTGAGAAAAGCTCCTATAGGATGAGGTTTTATTAAAATATGTTTTCAAAAACAGTTATTATCAGGGAGTAAGATATTCATTCTTTGCTAGGAGTTATGCTGAACTTGAAGATGGTTTTTCTGCAAAAACTGCTTGGTTGCATTGAATATTCATAGGTTGAATGATTGAATGACTTGGATTTACAATATGCCTTGTGTATACTGCAGTTCATTTTGTTGCTTTTTTATATAGGTTCCTGTTTCTTTGTTTAATAAATTAGGAGTTTCCAACTGAAAATGCCAGGACCCAAGTTGCTCAGATTATAGCCATTTAAAGGCTTTGTCAGGCACTGGATTTCAACAAATTGATTTATGCTGAATTGAAGGAACTCTGTGCAACAGGGATGTGGTTTATATATCAATTATATTTAAATTGTAGTATCCCATTTGGATGTGAGAATAATGCTTTGAATAGCATTAGTAAAGATGAGATCTTGTTTAGAAGTAGTTGCCTGATGTCACATGGAAACGGAATTTTTCATCTCCTTGGTGCAGAGATGCAGAGGACTTAGATCAGTGCCATGGTTGTTACAGAACGTGGGTTTGTATGGTAGTCTGAATTGAATACAACCATTCCTGAGTTCAGTGGAATTTGGCAGTGCAGGGTTAATGGTTGGACTCAATCTTAAAACTCGATTTCTCCAACCTAAATGTTCCTATGATTCAGGGCTAAGTTTCTAATTTTTTGAGTTTTATATTTTTTTAAACTATGTATTAGCAGCTGTAATTTGATTTGTAAATGAACTTGCACTGTCTTTCAGTCATTCTCCCAGTGCTTTTTAAAACTTTCCCCCCAATGTAAATATTGTAGCCTGCTGTTTTCTGTGTGTATTTATATTTGTTAGAGTATTAGCTGCAAGATGTTTGAATTGCATCAGGATTTTCAAGTCCAGTGAAATCCAGACTACCTCATGAAATAGCTACTTGCCAGTAGGTCTCCAGTTTAACAGCAGTTTCAGCAGTATTTATTAATCAGCTTGTGAAGTCTCCTCCAACATCCCTTGGCTTCTTCCCTACCTAGTTTTCAGAAAAAAAAACCCCAAAATTTTGTTTTAAGTGCTGTATAGAGAAGGATCTTTCAGGTTGTTGCTGCTTACGCATAGACTCTATTTCTACCAAAAGACCATGTTATTCCTCTAGTACCTTGCTCCTCTTGCTTTTCAGCTTTATGAACACTGATTCTGCTAATAAAATTTGTTAGAGAATGTGATAGGTGAATTTAACTACTGTTAAAACAACATTCAGTGGCTCTGAACAAGTTGTGTTCCTATGTTGTAAATACGGTTTTCTGTTCCCAAGTGCAATTTAATGATGTGTCTTCAGCTGAGAAGTACCATTTATAATGACAAACATGAGACTGCAGTTAGAGAGGTTTCATACAGTGCCAGAATCTCTCAATAACTCTCCTAAAAACTAAATTTCATTTGTTCCATAAATGTCATGAAAAGTTTGCTTGTGTATGTGCTTGCATATTTAGTGTATGATACACACTTTGTTACTGGAACAGGAAATTACTGTTAGGCAATGCTGAATGAATAACCAAAAGTAGCAAAAACTATATATTCTCTTTGCATTCAGCAGCTGATGTATTCTTCTGTCCTCCAAAATCCATCGTTAAATCTTTTGGCATAACTTTTATTTTAAGAAGATGGGCTTAGTTTTTTAATGAATAGTACCAGTTAGGCTTTCATTGCACAAGAGATGCTTTTGCCAATAAGTACTGAACAGCTTTTGTTGTGGTTACTTGCCCTACTGCTAAAAACTTTTTTGGGGCAATTCCATCGCTTTGAGAATCCTTATTGCCAGTCCCCCTATTGCCCTATCTTCTTTTGTGTCTAATTCTGATTTTTTTGTATGTATTATTGTAATCTATTTATCTGCTTTTTTTACATAAACTTTTTTTGCACAGGCACTTGTCTACATAGCTTTTTTAACAGTCAAAAGAGTTTGAAGTATAGCGTAGTTGAGGTTTAAGACTGTAAAAAATAAAATTGTATGTATACATGAATTAAGTTAAAGCTCTTAATTGCTGCATAGGAAAAGATACATATATTTAGTACAGCAAAATACTTCTTTTAAGCTTGTTCTTTAAACTTACTGCAGCAAAAATTGAAAAACTAAAATGCCAGTATTAGGTAGCAATTCTAATAGATGCAAAATCAATTGGGTGTTACAGTGATTACTAAATTATTGCGTTAAATAATTATTCGAGGAACATTTAATATACATAAATGTGAGTGATTATATACTGACCTGTGATTGTTTCACTAGAAATGTTGGGATTACCTAAAGCCTAATTTAAATAGGAGCTTTAGTGTAACAGAAAGTAAATTCTTGGACATTATTCTGTGGAAAGGTTAACATGTCAAAATTGTCTGTTGAAAACCACACAAAAGAAAAAACAGCTCTGTCAGTACTGATCTGAGCAGTCATGGTGAATATTTTTCTGTTGATATAAAAAAAAAGTAAAGGTTTCTTAATTTCAGAAAATCCTTTAGTTTGGAAAACTTTTTCATATTCTCATTTCTGATTAGTAATGTTTCATTTTTTTTTGAAAATTGCAATGAATTGAAGTTATTCAGAAGGCTGAAGTATGAAGGGCATTGTACATGCAGTTTCAGTATCACTGTAATTCTTTTCCATGTTGTTGTATGAAATGCTTTGAGGTGTAAAGGATTTGCTGTGGACTTTGTCAGAGGACTAAGTCTTGAACAGTCGACCTTTCATGCAACTAGCATTTGTCTCTGCAGAATTTGTTCTGATCCCTTGAATTTGACTTAAACCAAATGAGGTGATGGCTCACTTAAAATTAATTTCATGTTTATAATTAAAAGCATTTTTAATAAAGCATTAATAATATCAGTAAACCTTTCAAATAGAGTCTGAATATGTCTTTCAGCCAATGGTAATGACAACAAGAAATTCAAAGGTGATGATAAAATGGACGGGGCTCCTTCTCGTGTTCTTCATATCAGGAAATTGCCTGGGGAAGTGACAGAAACAGAAGTTATTGCTTTAGGTTTACCTTTTGGTAAAGTAACCAACATCCTGATGCTGAAAGGGAAAAACCAGGTAATTTGTTGCTTTCTGTTTTTTAATATGCTTACTGTCTGATTTCAAAATATATTGTTAAAATGCTATTGAAGTAAGTCATAAAGCAGTAAGTATTAAAGAAAAAAAGAGCTTTTGTTCCTTTATTATTTTAGTGAATTTACACCATCTTTTAGTAAATTTTTGAGGGAAACAGGATGGCTGGCAGCTACGTGAAGCAAAATGTTAGCTGGAAGATAAATATTTATTCCTGCATCTTCACAGGTTAATTTTTGGAGATGAAGTAGCTTAGCAAATAAAGTTGGTATGTGTAGAATGACATTTTCTGAAGACCGATATTTGTTAAAATGTGTTATCAAACCCTTTGTTTTTTTATGCGTGGCTACACTGAAGATTACCTGCTTTGTAAATACTGAAAATGACTTCTTTTAATTGCAGGCATTTTTGGAACTTGCCACAGAAGAAGCAGCTATCACTATGGTTAATTACTACTCTGCTGTGACACCTCATCTTCGTAACCAACCCATTTATATCCAGTATTCCAATCATAAAGAACTAAAGACAGATAACACACTTAACCAGGTATATTTGCTGTTCAGTAGTATTACAAATGCAGACAGTAGAAGATGAGGCATGGCATGTGTTCCTGGCTCGTGTGCCAAGAGTCATTTGGTTTTTGAATGTGTTTGAATCGTTTGGTTTTGTCCACATTCTGACACTCCTGTAGTCTTACCTATGATCGTTCCATTTTGTGACACTGAAAGGGATTTGCTTTCTACGTGATCTTTCAATCAATTACGATAAATTTTTTTAATGTTTCCTTAATGTCAAAAGGCAAAGGTTCTGAAGTGTGTTTTTAATAGTTATTTAAAAGTTCTAAATAACTTCAAAGTTTTTATCTTAGTTTATAGACTGTAAGATGGTAGAATTAACTTTCTTGTTCTGCCATCTGAGATTCCAATGCTGATTTGAATTCCCCTAGTGGTAATGGCTAGTGCCAGAGATTCCAATGCTGATTTGAATTCCCCTAGTGGTAATGGCTAGTGCCAGTGCCTAAGTTGCAGTGCTTTGAGTGATCACTCCAGTAGCGCTGGTAACCTCAGCTTGTGATCTGCTTTTTCTGGAGAATAATACCATAATGGTCACTCTAGAGACAAATGTACTTAATAACAAAAAACCACTTTGCTCTGCATTTTGCTCTTGCCTTCCAGGACATATTTCACAATAAATACAGATACGTATGTCTGGTTTTAGTAGAATGCAAGAATTGGCAAAAGTAACGTGGTGACCAATTCTTACAAACTGTAGAGAGATAAGAGACTCAAACCCACCAGAAGTCTCATGGTTATTTTAAGATTAATTTCTTCCATTGCATTTTTGATGATACAAAAAACAGAGTAAGTGCCAAATTAGTTTCTATTAATTGTGTCCTCTATTAGGACACATAAATAATATTATAAATAATAAATAATTATAGCTGTTGCCTTTGAAAGCAATTTCAGAGAAATCTGTTGAAAGACATATTGGTTCAGATCAAGCATCGTGTTGATTTTCCTGTTGATCTTTCTAAATAGTCTCGTTCCTTAGAATATTTAAATTATTTTTAATAGAGATTCTCCACCTCCCAAATGTCAGTTATAAAGAAAAATAAACACCTTAATTTACCTTTGATCAAGTAGGGGATGAATTCTGTCTTCATTACAGTGGATGGACCCTTAAGAAGTGTTGTCTTATGTTGTCCTCTGGTTTCTCTGCTGCTTCTTTCGTCTGGTGCTTCACATGTTCAGCTTTTCAACCTATAGGATGTGCTGACTTTTTAGCAGCTTTTGTGCCACCATGCATATTACTACCCCGTCTTAAACCTGTATTCCAAGTCTTCCAGAACTTAATTTTAATTTAATTTAGAACTAGATAATAGAAAAAGTTACTTGGCAGTAAGCATCCTGTAACTACTGTCTCGTGATTCTGTAAAACAAAGATAGTTGAACATTCTGTTTTCTGTAAGAAAAAATAAAGATAGTGCAGGTGTTTCTTGTAGTCTGGCATTTTTTGGGTACTCAATACTTAGCTTTCAAATCAGATAAAAATTTTTTCTCATCAACCCAAATTAATTTGAAATTTTCTGTTTCTGGATGTTCAGGCAGGAAGATGTGAAGATGTTGGAATGTTAGGATGTATAACTGGAAAGACAGAATAAAAAAATGAGAGAAATGTGCAAGTATATTAGTTAAAACAAACAAACAAAAAAAAACAACCCAAAAAACCCAGGAAAAAATTATTTATCCAAGGGGCACTTTAAACAGCCAGGTCTTGGCTGGAAAGGTTCCATTAGATGTGTCATTCTGAACTGCTCAGTAAGAGTAGCTTCAGAGATTATTTTTACTTATATGCTCAGAATGACCTGGTTCTGAATAAACAGTTTGGAAAGGGACCACTTTAATTTTTTTTTCAGTTTTATAATTCTATGGAAATTCTTTTCCTGTGAGACATCAGAACGTGGAGAGGAGCATTTAAACCCTGATATACAACAAGTATCTCTTAGTGCATTTTCAAGATGCAGGAGAATTGAGAATAGAACGACCTCTAAAACTGTGCTTGTTTTTAATCATTAGTCTGTCATAAATGCATGGGTTTCTGCACAGACACTGCAACATGTAGAAATAAATGTACTTTGGGTGGTGTATCTGATCTTTTGAACTTAGTTTCAGTTTTTCAAAAATAAGAAAAAAGTGTTATATACTACTTAAATGTCTTCAATTTGGCTACTTATATATGATGCTAGATGTTATTTTTAACTTATTTGATGAAATACATGTAAGATTTTTAATATTTAGTATTGTTTAGTCCTGTATTCCTTCATGTACTCACATAAATTTTAATGGAATTAAATATATATGAGTATAGATAGTGCTGACAAGGGTCGTATGTTAAAATTGACTTCACAACTTGTAGTTCATTGGATTATACAGTTTAAACTTTTCCAGTCAGTGTAAGGACTGATGTTTAAATGATGGGTGCTTATAGAAAGAGTAGGAAATGATTATCTAACTCAGCCAAATATCTGGCCATCTTGAAAGTTGTGTGTTTTATACGTTAGGGAAAAGTGTAATCAAAAGACATTTTTACGCAGTTACGGTAATTAATGTTAAATGTAGACATAAATTTTGTTTTCCTACTTGGTGTTCACCAGGTCTTTTCACCCCCGCCCCCGCTTTCCTTATTCATTGATTTGTTTCAGTATAAGGAATATCATGTAAGTTGTGAGACATGAAATCGTGTAGTATCTCTACTACCTTTGAAATATGCAGTATGCATTAATATGATGATTATTGTTTTTACCTGGCATGCTCACTTCTCTCTTGTTTTGTATTTGTTTGCTTCATAAGGCGACTGTCATGAAAGTATTAAATGGAATCCCTTTTTTCTGCACTTTTTCTTTCTCAGAAAAAGACATCTAATCTTTCTGATACTGTCAGTTTTGGCAGTGGAAGTAGTTACATAGATGTGTCTTTTTGTGATATCATCATGTGGTTACCTTTGAATTTCTAAAGTCCTGCTTGTGTTTAAAACCAAAAAAACATATATGGAGAGAATTTTGTTTTTCTTTTTACAAAAGAGGTTGCATAACAGACACCAGTTTGTTTACCTCTCTGGATACTACTTTCTGACATTTGTTAGTCTTGTGTATTATTTCATTGTGTTAAAACTGAGAAGTTTGAAGGTGTTAGTTTAGCATTTTCCCTTCCTGTTAGAGCCTTCTACATAATTAAAATGGCAGTGAAATGTTAGCTGAGTTAGTCTTTTGAATGTAAGATCAGCACCTCTGCTTTCTGTAGGGTTGGAGTTTTACCTTGGCTGTTTTGTTTAGTTTGGGTTTGTTTAGTTTTATTTCCTGTAAACGAAAGAATCTTGAAACCTTCAAAATCATCACGTTCTTTATCCTTACTACTAGAACAATAAGCTTTCTACTAGAAAGATTGATATTGGTGCTGTTTGAAGCCCCTCCTTGATGTGACATAAGGATTAATCGATATTTTCATTTTTGTTGGTTCTTCTCACAGAGTCAGACTGCATTACACTTAATGTTGTGTTATGTCTGTAGCTCTGAGTTTTAAATAAGTGGACTATTTTGTGTTTCTGGAGTTAACTGTGTTAATATTTCTAATTAATTTCAAGCTATTATCTTGAAATATTAAGGAAATTTCTCTTCTGTCATATTTTTTTAAGCGGGCCCAAGCTGTTCTTCAGGCAGTGACGGCTGTGCAGGCATCAAACGCTCCCATTAGTGGGACCACTGTTAGTGAGAGTGCAGTGACTCCAGCTCAGAGTCCAGTACTTAGAATAATTATTGACAACATGTACTATCCAGTAACCCTGGATGTTCTTCATCAGGTGAGTCAAATTTCACTTTAGCTTGAGCTATGTTTGGGAGAAACAAATGTGTAAAACATGTGTACGATGTTTTTGGCAGATATTCTCTAAATTTGGTGCTGTATTGAAGATAATCACATTCACAAAGAATAACCAGTTTCAAGCTTTACTGCAGTTTGGTGATCCAGTAAACGCACAGCAAGCAAAACAAGTAAGTATAGTTCTCTTTCAAGGGTAGAGATCTTCTTTCTGTACTATCAACACTGGTAAAATGTGGATCTAACAGAGCACTGCCATAACAATGCATCATACTCCTCCACCATGTGTGTGAATTTTTTAAGATTAAAAAAATTAACTGGAATTTATTATATAATATGCTGTTATACCATGTGAAATCAGTGTTTAATGATAGTATGTTTATGAATACTGTGTCTAAGACTGCACAGAGGTGAAATAATATGCAAGACGGCAATAGTAAAGGTGTCAGCCAGAAGAATGGAGGATTTCATGGTGATGCATAATTAATTCACTGTAAGCAGCAAATTTAATAACCCTATTGGATTGTTGTTGGCAGGTACTTTTAAGCATCCATACATACAAAGATATGATTGATTGGTGGATTAGTTACAGTGAAAGTATTCAATTACAGTATCCTAAAAAAAAAAAAAACAAACCCAAAAAAACTAAACTTATTTGTAACCATAAATGCTCAGAAGAGAGAGTGCAATTTACTCATGTGACCAGATTGTGAAGAAGCTTTGCAGCAGTGATGGGTGAGCAGGATCTTGCTTTTGTTTTATAGGAAACTCTCCTATCCTGGGTAGGAGAGGCAAGAACAGGTAGCTGGTTTTATTCATTATAGCAGGAGAGAGCCTATGGATAAATTATGGCCAAGATCAACTGCATGTCATCTAGACCAGATGGTTTGAATTAATTGAATGGGATATGTTCACATTTGTGGCAGTAGAAAAGTTGAACCAAAAGGGAAGGTGAGATTTTTATTATTATTATTATTATTTCCAAAAGATAAATGGAACTAATTTATATTTTCAAACCTTCACATGCAGTCTGAGCTTGAGGAAGGCTGATTAAAATTGATGTGCTGGTTAAGTGTTGCTTGGCAGCATAGACAGTGCTTATTGCCTGTAGATGACAGACTAGCTGAGAACTTCACAAAAGTGAAAAGCTCACACCTCAGGCTAAGTTGGCAAATTTTCCTTGTAGTCGAGGAAAGACAAAAATGGGCTTAATTTTCTGTTATGAAGAATGATGACTATATTGAAATAAAGACTTTAAGTGGTGATGGGTGATCATTTCTGTCCCTATCACCAAATGAAATACTGAGCATTGAGTAAAGAACTGTGAGATGGTCAAGACAGAGAATCACAAAAAATTTAATGTTTTCAAAAAGCAATGTGTAAGTTTTCATGCTATTGAGAAAACAAGAGACAAGAGAAGAGACGATTTGCAGTTTGATTTAAGTGATCCTATGAAATAATCTACTCTTGAAAAGCAGTCTTGAAATACTTGTAGATCTGGAACACAATTTAAATTAGGGATGTCCTTTTCAGAGTTGAAACAATATCAAATATTAGATTATGCCTCAGAGTAGGGAGAGATGCAAATGTATCACTGTACTGCATAAGAATTTATATGGATGGGATGGACCTTGCAGGTTTAAAATAGTGATACAGAAACTAGATCTTAACTAGATCTGCAAGTTCTGCAGAAACCAATTGTAGACATTTAGATTTATATTTAAAGTATTTGATAAATAGTTGGATGCTAAATGTGTTTTTTACAGAAGATTGTAATTCAGGCTTGACTTGTGTTTGGAAAGCCATTTTTCAGCAGTAGATGTTACTGCTGCTTTTAAAGTGCTTTTCTGATGCAAAGTGTGTCACAAAAGTGAAATCTTTTGGCCTCATTTTTTGAGTTGTGTATATTACCAGGAAATTTAATGGAAAAATGACGTCTGCGAAATGGACTGTAGTGATAGGAAAATTATCAGTATAATTCTAGGAATATTATAAAGAAGTTATAAATGAAAGGATGAGGTATGTAAAAGTGTGAAAGGAATCTAAGAATCTCTTGCTGTTGTTGACTTCAGACAAACTGATACTAGCTTGTGGGACCCTAGTGGTCTGAAAAAAACCCCAGTATGTATTTTTCTCCAGTTTTTGCATGTTTTGATGAGGGCACCTGTTTACTTGTAGTAGCTTGTGTGTGAATGACTGAACTTCATTGAATAAGTGACTCCTGTATGTACAGCCATTGTCAGAGTGATGTTGGGGCCTTATTGTCAAATTGAAATGGTCTTAGGTTTATAGTTTCATATTTTAAGCAATCTATGTTTAAATGTACAAAATGTTAAGAATAGTAGCAACTGCATTTAATAAAGGATGCTAAATTGGAAGGAAGGTTTAATTTCCCCACTACCCTCACAAACTGAATACAGTTCTTATGGTTAAGCCACTGTGATAAAACATGAAGTGCCACCAGAACAAAAATACCTAAAGGAAAGAAGCAGTCAAATGATAGGAAAAAACCCCTTCAGTTTAAATACATCTGGAAGTAGAAGCAAGATGATATGATGGCTACAATTAAGTTGCATGGAGTTCAAGATCAAACACGTGGTAGAAGAGTAAAATTTTCAATTTGTTTTCCATCCAAGTTACTATAGAAGATAATGGGGAAATTTAATTTTCTGGTGGCCCTCTTCACAGGAAATCGGAATGTGGCCTTAATAGAAGTTGAAGACTTATTAAGGAAGTTAAAGAGCAATTTGAAAAGCTCAGGTGATGTCAAGGAGAGATGCTGTGCATTTGAAGGTTCTGAGAAAATGGTGACACTGACAAGAATGTGCAATATGAAGTCTCTAGTCCTGTGGGATCTCTTTTGCAATTTGGATGAGCAGCTAGTGAAAAACCTCATTCCTGCTCTACTTGTTTTGTACGAAACTCATTTCCTGTAAAAGTAGATAGTGGCTCCACCAAGACTTGTTTCATCACTGCCCTCAGGTTGGATCATTATGGGTTCCTTGGGAACTTCAGGTTCTGTATAATTCAGCAGTCTAGCCAGGGGTGAACAGTGTAACAGAATTGGCAAGAGTAGAGAACATGGAACTGCCGTGCATCTGCTAATGCAGAAGGTTTTGTCTGTATGCATATGGAGATATTCTGAGCATTAAAAATAGCCCATTTTCATTGTAAATGATGAGTACTCTTAGCGTAAGCAGCAGACTTAAATATTTGAACACCAGTAGTTTGGTATTCCATAGAGAGATGAGAATGCCAGTGTTTCTGTCTGAGAAGCTGGCTCATTCAGAGCGTTGCCTTCATGCAAATGTACCGGAAGCATTCTTACCAAATCATGGATATTAAGTTATTAATGACTCATCTGTAGACAATTAACTGAGGCTCATATGTAGTGCCTACCAGTCATCTTGACCCAGCATAGGCTAAAAATATCACTAGAGGTTCTGTTAACAGTTGGCCAGTTGATCCTTCCTTGTCCCACAGGTGATTCAAAGATTCCAGTGAGGTTAGACTGTGCATGTCATCTTTCCAGTTGTTTTGACTCCTAACTTCAGGTTAGCTCTGTGCTGGCAGCAATCTGCAAAAGATCTCTACTAATCTGCATTGCTCTAAAATATGTGATAGGAACTTCAGGTAGTCACTGCAGAATGGATGAAAGAACATCTCCAGATAGGATACTGAGCTGCAGGGCTATTATCCACTGTTACTGTATTAGGCTTTTTTTGACGTCTTTAGTTCTAAGGAGCACAATTTATGCTCAGGAATTGTAAGTAGTGTTCAGGTAAACAGGAGAGTGCTGGACTGCATTGTATCAGAAAGTCCAGGAGGTGTAACAACAGGTCTTTTGCACATAAAATATATTTATTTTTGAGAACAGAATGTATTTACATACACTCTTTAGCCACAGAAACTTATTGTATCTAAGACAAGAAGTTCTTGTATCTTGAAGCTCTAAACTTCTTGTATCTTGTCTCAAAAGAAGTTACTTTCAATCAGATGCATGTCTGTAGGACACATCTTGGGACACATCTCTCCCAAGAGATGCTTTTACCATATGACCTTCAGTTACTTTGAGGTTACTTATTTGAGCTAGATTATGTTTTGTGAGTGTTGCTTCCTTGGGTTTGGAGTATTTTTAAGCCTTCAGCTATTACACCCTTCTAAAAATCTTGGGTTTAGTTTTTGGGTTTGCTGACACAGGCTAGATGAAGAATGGTAGTAACATTGGTAGAAGGTCTGTCTCATGATTCCTGGTCTCCTTGGTTTGGCCCATGTGTGGTGTGGTATGGTATCACATGTGAAATAAATACTCAAAAGAGAAGTTTCTTCGCAGTAACTAGAATTCTTGGAGAGGATGTTTGTATGTACATTCACTAGCCATGAATGGCTGGTGTAATTTTTCTCAGGATGTCTGAGAGGAACAGTGTTTGAGGGCTTGTTGCACATTCTTTTGCTATGGAAGTAAGAGCTCAGAACACACATTGGCATTTGTGACTTTAGATGTGAACAATTAATATTGGAAAAAATGCTGATTGGTGAAAATCTTTCTTGCATTGTTAGGGGTGTACGATGCTGCTGGTAGAGATGGTTGGGGTGAGGGTTTTTTTGTTCTGGTGCTTGAGTCCTTTCCTAGAGTTTGCCTACAGTGCTTATTAAGAATACATCTTGTTCCTTTCTGGTTCAGGATGTTCTTTCACTGCATCTGTGTCCCAGCTACAAGGGATTTCTCTTGTGCAGTACCTTTTACATGTACTTTTGGTCACTTTGATTTTGACAGAAAGAGGAGTTTTTGGTTTCAGTAGAAGTTTTAGTTACTTTTATATAACTCCCTTTAAACATTGACTACTCTAGAAACTACAAACACCGACATATCTTGGTTTGCTACTTTTTAAGTCTAAAATATTTCTGTCAACTTAGCAGCTTTCTGCAAGCCACAAGTCAGTATTTCTACAGCTTCCACACAGGGATAAATTATGAATCTTGATGGGTCCTGTGATTCAGACAAAGCTAAAAAATACAGCCTTTCAGTCTTGTTCACACCTGTTTTCTTCACTATGGGAATGTGTATTCTCTTGCTGGGCAGTGGCATTGTATTTGACAGTACATAAACTCTGGCTGGATAATTTGGACCTTCCTCTAATCCATATCTTCGTGGATTTTAGAAGGTAGGAAA
The DNA here is from genome assembly GCA_013398615.1 of Brachypodius melanocephalos. Classification (NCBI taxonomy): domain Eukaryota; kingdom Metazoa; phylum Chordata; class Aves; order Passeriformes; family Pycnonotidae; genus Brachypodius; species Brachypodius melanocephalos. The sequence goes on along the minus strand of VZSR01000245.1, from coordinate 1,971,339 downwards.
TCTTCTGAAAGTGATGGCAGATTCTCAATATAAATTTTTTAGGTGTAAGTGTTCAAGTGATACTCTTTTCGCAGATACCAACAGGAGTCTTGGGTTCTGCTTTGTCACCATGTATAAAAGAGCTAGCAAATGGTGTATGCTGTGATGGTGGTGCCCACTACCAGCCCAACAATCCAGAATTAATCAATTAAGCTTGTGTTCTATGAATAAGGACAGTAAAATTTGCTTTTGCAGTATTATATAAAGCATTTTTAAGCTGAATTTCAAGCACAGGAGTTTCTCTTTAATTGCTAATTGGACTCAAATGGACTCAAATCCAGATATTGACTTGCCTGGTAGATAATGGAGAGAGAGGAAACGTGTATATTTTTTATACATATATATGTGTGCGTGTGTGTATATGTATATATATAATGTTGGATTTTTTAAAAAGTGTACGTAGAGTACTATGTCATGTTAATAAGCATTCTTTCAGAAGTACTAATTAATTGTGAAAATGGGATTTCTAAAAAAGAGTATTGGTAACATCAGATTAGCAGTTAAAGTTGGTTTTCTCTCAGTGTTGGCACTAATTACCTTTAAGAGGAGAAGTAAAACATGCAGGAATAATGTATGTATTATGCCTTTACAGGTGGCTGTCTAACATGATAGTTAAGTATCAATTTTTTTTTTCACAGTCGATTTTCCATATAAGATTCTTGATTTTTTTTTTTTTCTTTGAGAAACCTATTTGGCATTGTTTGAATTTAAGCTGTGCTATGGCATGCAGGTTAATTAGCTATATTCAACAGACAAAATTTAGGTTTGACAGTGTTAAAATGTCCCTTGCCACTTGGGTGCATAAAAACAGTTTTTAGGTAAGAAGGGAACATCAAGCTTCCTGGAGTCATGTTGAGAGGTTAATGCATTTTAATTGGTTTTAAGCTAGACAGCAAGACAGATAAATATCTATACACTGACCTTGTTTAAAATAAAACAACCGAAAACTCCAACCTTGTGCAACCAAGTGGTCTTGTGTGTCTTTTAAATAAATTGTGATCTTTTTTTCAGGCCTTAGATGGTCAGAATATTTATAATGCTTGCTGTACTCTACGAATTGATTTTTCCAAATTGGTGAATTTGAATGTCAAGTATAACAACGATAAAAGCAGGGACTACACTCGTCCTGACCTTCCATCTGGCGATGGACAACCAACGCTGGACCCAGCTATTGCTGCAGCATTTGCAAAGGAGACCTCTCTTCTAGGTATGGTGTTGACATTCTTCTTCTGTATTGCAAAGCCACTTCATGAAAATATTCATTAATCCTTCCAACAACTTAAATAGTGTCCAAAGACCCATTTCAGTCTATGTCGTGTCTATATTGGTTCTGTCTATATTGTGTAACTATTGAATTGTAACTACTATTGAATTGCACTAACATATTGTCTTTAGAAGTACTGCAAAAAATGAATGAGAACTTGCATGTCAAAATGACAAATGCATAAAGTATCAGAAAAAGTCAAGTTAGTTCAGCTTGTATCACAAAATCTGTCCTTCTCTCTTTCATATATTCCTGTCTGTGGCTACCTTGCCCACCTTCCCACTTAGTTTGTAAGACAGACTTCACATAATTTGCATGATCTCTTCATGCTAATGGTTATTTGTAATATGAGATTATGAAACTAACATTTTGCTGGTTTCCTTCAAAGAGGAAAGATTTTGCTCTTTGCTTGAAATACCCAACCCTATGGTGCTACACATAGTTTCTAAAAGGAAAAAGTCTAGAGTTGCACTTCTAGTGCTATGTTATGAGTTCTATATATCCTGTCACCTTTGAGTTCATCAGAAGCTGGTGCAATGCTCTGAGAAGGGTACAGATATATCTGTCTTCTGTCTATTACCAAAATAATCAATGCATACTCCTACTCCTGTCAAATTGGTTTCTGGTGAGAACACCTTTCACTCTTTAAAATGTAATAGCACTCAGATACAGAATCATTACTTTTATAAAAGCTGATTTACTATGTTGTGATCATTGTTCTTCCCACTTAGTCTTTTTCTTATGTTTTTTTTCATAATTTCCCATTTTTGCTCTGAAGAAAAGATAAGAACACAACATAGATTTCATGGGTTTTTGTACAGTCTGGGCCAAACTGAAGTAAGTTTGAGTTAATGCAGGAAAGAGGGGCCTTTGCTTTCTGTTAGAAGAGATAGAAGGCACTGAGTGAAGAATGTGAGCCCAGGAAGAGATAAATACTGTAGCTAGGGCTACTGAATGTTGCACTGTATTTGCTCCTTCTCTGATACCAGGTTACTTGAAGGATGCATTTCAAATCCAGTTGTAAAGTACACACAAAGCCAATTCCCCCAAATTCCAGAGTGCTTGACTTTACATTTCCAGTATCACTTGCATCTACAGCAAAAGTTTTAGGAAGTAAAAAATACTGTAAGAATCTAAAGGCTCGTACAAAAACTAGCTAAAGTTTATTTTCTTTTTTTCTCCTTTGACTTTCCATAATTTAAAAATTGAAATCTCATTTCGTGCTTCGATTGGGAAGGTGGATGAGTGTTCATGTAGAAGTTTGACGCCATAGAGATGAGTGCTGTAGGGACACTTTTGAGGCAATTAGTAATTCTTTTGTCAGCCTGTAATGACTAGAACACAGACATAGGGCTGCAGTATGAGTAGAAAGTAGACAAAAGCAAAGTAAAGCTGCTTGTTAATGAGACACACAATATTAGGGATTTAGGTGAGGAGAGAGTGAAGATTCGTGAGTTATAAAACAGTGCCAAATGCAGTTACTTATGTAACTCTAGTTATGACATTTTCCTGAATCCTGAGAAGTTTGATGTGGAGTCTCAAGCTTACTGATATATTTCCTTGTATATAATACTTAGAGTATACATCAAATTAACAGGTTTAATTTGCTTGACATGGTGAAATCACACTCTGTGGATGCTGGGATCATTGCATTATTATGGATATATTTAGCTGGAGTTACTGTACTTTCTGCAGTTATTCAAGTGACTTTAGTGGACTTTATAATCTAACACTTTAGACCTGAAAGTCACTTAGATACTCTGGATTTTTGTCTGCAAAACCACAGAGTTTTCTAACATTTCAATTTTAATCACTCATTCTTTTGTGTATATTAAAAACAATCTCTAAAAAATTATGAAGATGACAGTCACAGTAACTAATTAAATATTTTAATTTTTACTCCTTGCATGGACCTCCATACATGCACTGTTTTTCCAAGCAGTAGAAAAATAAAAGATACACAACCTGAGTGAGTGACTTTCATTGCAGCTGTGAAGCATTTTCAGAGCATCAGCGAAGTCAGTCATGTTAATTTTGATGAACAGTGGAAATTTAATATCATGTTGGCATTTTCTTGTGTAAAAACATTCAGTGTTTCAAAAGAGACTTAAGGGAGCTTGGGTACATTTTCTAACTCTGCTCTTGGCCAGTTGGGTGAGCTCTGTTGTTAACTCTTCGTGCTCTGTCAAATGGGGATGATTTGTACAGAGAGTTTTTGTTGTTCTTGTTCATTTTTTTCTAGTTGACTTTTTGCTGTTTTTACAGAATTTGAGTTCTACAGCTGAAAAATTTTACGAAAAGACTCCAGAGTACTGTTGGTGCCTTAGTCGTTGGGATAATTGTCAAAATGGGAATGGTGCTTGTTTGAATATGGAAGAACAGAATTCTCATTCTGGGCTGCTTAATGTGTGAAAAGGCACAAAATATAAATGAGGACAAAGAATAGAAAAACACCAAAACCCAGAATTTTTTTCAATCTTAAATGTTTATTTCCTTCCATTTGGTATAGAATTTCTTTCTGTAATGTTGATAAGGATGTCTTCAGCATATGCTGTGTGTCTGCTGTGCTTTATTCACATGTGATTCTCAGAGGGTATGTTTCCCCATGAAAGAGTGGAGCTCCATTTTGTTTAGTGTGATGTTCTTCAGATTCTTTTGCATGCTCAGAAAGAATATCATGAGATGGACCTGTGGCATTCTTGTAAAAATTCTTGCTGTAGCTGATCTTTATGTATCATGAGATTGCTGACAGAAAATTCAGTAAGGACTCACTTCTTCCTTTTGCTTCTGTTACACTTTTATATGCTGCAAACTTGTACAAAACTTGGGCGCAACTTTTTGTTGTTGGCTTTCTAAAAGTATAGTGTAATCCCTATGTCAAAAGTGAGATTGAGGTTCAACACAGTTTTGTGGTTTGAGTTTTAGTGACAGGATGTAAGTCTTGTTAGTCCTTGGTGCTTAAATCTGCACTAATTCTAAACCAAGCGTATCTCGGTTTCCTTGTAGATGAAGTTAAGGCTCCACTTCAGTAAATGTAACTTTGATGTAACTCTTGTAGCTTTGTAAGCTGTTAAGCAGAGATGTTCAACTGTTGTCTCCCCCCAAAGCCATACGAAGCAGGACAGGAATGAGTCAGTACAAGTGATGGTGATTACTTGCCATAGAGCCATGAAAAGGGTTCATAGCAAATTCATAGACTCAGTTTTCAGTCAGTTTTGCCTTACCTGCATTTAAGATGATTACCAGTGCCCATGGTTTTCACGGAAGTTCATAATGTATTTTTAGTATAGCTTAAATTAAACTCTACTTGCTTAAATCAGAATGGCAAATCAAAGTACAGTGGAGAATCCAGACTAAGAATTCTGTTCCACAGCTGTTTGCTGTGGCTTTGCAATTTGTCTGACCTTTTCCAAAAATGATGTCTACGTGTGCTAAGTAATCAGTTAAAAACATATCAGTCAAACAGATGATTTAGCCTGCTTGCATCATCACTCATTCATCCACTACATCCTCACTTATAATATAATAAGGTTTTGGAAATCTTTGAGACTGTAAACTGGGCATTATTCAATGAGTGTTAATGTTTTTTCGAGAGAAGGAGAAAATTACTAGTGGACAAAATGAGTTGGTTTCAGATGAATTATCAGAGGCAATTTTTTTTTCTTTTCCTTGTTTTTTGCCTCACATATGAAACAATACATAGAGTCTTCCTCAATTCAATGCTGATCACATAAGATAAAGCTGTTCCTGTATAAACCATGTGTAGTGCATATGTATCACAAGAACCTTTCATGAATCCTGGAAGTAGCACACTCAATGCATACCCCAGTGTTTTGAGCAGATGAAATCAGTGTTTCTATGCAGGGTCCAAGTTTCCATGAAGAAAACTTAAAAGCACAACTGGAGCTTGAGCTGAGGGTAATGTGCTTCTTCAGAGAAGAGAGCACAGAGCATGGTGCGTCTTGAATTTAGAAGGTTGCTCCCCACCTTACACTAAGGTTGTGAGAGATGCATAAACCTCTTCTCACGTGGCCAACTGCACTGTTGGGTGTTTTAGTCAAGCACCAAGTTGAAGTGAGGAATGTCTCTCAAATGGTGATGGGAAGTAAGGATGTAATGATGCAGAGAGCACAAAGAATCTTTGTTCTTGCTGATGTAATCAACATTACTTTACACCATCTTGATAAACTGGATGCTTTTGAAGCATTTTGGAGCACAGTGCAAAGAGTTTTGCTGCACAATAATGGTTATTTGAATAGGAAGTACTTTTTACACCTCATAACTTTGCAGAATTCATCTGAAAAAAAAATTCTGCATTTCTCTTGTGTTAATTTACCAACCCAATTCACAACCTTTTGGATGACTTTACAGTGGGATTGTCTGCTGTGTAGAGGGATGTATGCTGCACTAGTACTGATATAGGAACTTGTTTTTTGAAACGACTTGTGTGTGTTTCGTAAAATATGCTTTATTTTAAAATTAGGGCTTCCTGTTGCAGCTGTTCCAGGAGCTCTGAGTCCTTTGGCTATTCCAAATGCTGCTGCTGCAGCTGCAGCTGCTGCTGCTGGCCGTGTGGGAATGCCTGGAGTTTCAGCTGGTGGCAATACAGTCCTCCTGGTTAGCAATTTAAATGAAGAGGTAAGTGAAACAATTTTACTTTCCCCCCCACCTCTTTAGTCACACTTCATTTGTCAGTATGTTATAATTTCTTTGCATTTAGCCTCTTACATTTGGATTTTAAGCTCAAAGTATTTTTGTTTTTTTTAATAATCCCCAAAGCTTATTTTAAAGCCATTGTTAAATACATTCTTTTTCCTAGGTAGCTAACAACTTAAAATACCCTTTGACAGTCAGCTACCTATTTTTTCTAAGAAAAATTTGTTAACTACTACATGTTTGAATACCAACTATTCTTTCTTTTGTAACTGTAATCATGTGAACTAGAATTTCTGTTTTGTTTCTAATTGTTTGCTGTTTCATTTCATGCTTGTATCTCACATTTTTGAGTCTTAATTTATGTGAACTACTCTAACACATTTTTCTTTGAAGGTTCTCCCAAAGACCTTGACGAGGCACTCTTCCAGTCTCTCTTAGTAATTTTTTTTCTTTGCAGTTATTCATTTGTCTTAAAAAAAAAAAAGTGGTGGCAAAGCATTTTCACTTTAACTGTATCTTTCTCGCTAACTCTGAAATCTAAAGGGATTAATTTAGTTTTGCATTTTCACTGTCCTTTTCATTTATTTTGATGGCTGTGAAAGCTGGTATGAAATGTGGGAAGTTTGTATCAGTCTAGCTGTTCCATTTTTAACTGGCCTCTGTCACTGTAAATCATTAAGCTTTTTTTATCATCCAGTACTGTTTTGTCATCCACAGTCTTGCATGTTAAAATGTCTTAGATCAGAGTGCCATTTTGAAAGATATTTTGCCTGCATTTCATAGCCAGCCATGCTTACGCAGTTAAAGTTTAAATTTTAAAATTTCTATTGCATGCTTTTTTTAATTTATTTTCATGTTGAGATGAAATGCTGTAGTTTACTCTTGATATGAATGTACTTTACCCATATTTGTCTTGGGTGACTACATTTTACTCAGTTTTTCTTGTACAGTACATAAACCAACCATTTTCTGACCAAATTCCTGCATTTCCTATGTACTGACCTATATTTTATTTTTTTTTTGTTCCCCACTTCCTTATTTTTTTTTCTTCTGCATTGCTGTATTCCCTCCCCCATTTCATCCTTTTCCCTGTGTGTTCAACTTCCCTTTCCTTGTCTTTACCCAAATTCCCATGCCCTTCCCTGTCTTACCCTCTCCTTGTCTTTGTGTACGTTCCCTGTCTCCATTCCCTATGTTCATGCTTCTGTGCTTGAACAAAATGTTCCTCGGACCAACTTGCCCCAATTAACCGCCTTGAAACCATGATCCATGACCACCTCACCATTCTGCGGGAACCACCCTTCGTTATGGATGATCTGTTCATCTCCGCTCTTCCTCGACTCTTCTCTCTTCTTGTCTTACGCTGCTTGCTCTTCTCTCCTTCTAAAGATGGTTACGCCCCAAAGTCTGTTTACCCTCTTCGGTATGTTATTGTTAGCACTATACTTTTATTATTGATTTGGTTTTGTTTTTATGGTTTTTGTTTGGTTGGTTTTTTTTGTTTCACCTTAATTCTTATTTATAGCTAGCACTTTGGCTTAAAGTTGAATAGTTAATCTTTTGCTATTTTTCTTTTGCTGTTTAAATCTCTCCATGGACACAGATTTTCTTTTAATGCATGCTAATATATTTTGCATGGTCTTTAATTTTATATCATTCACATAGCTTTGAGGGTTTATCAGAAATTATTCTTTTCAAAATTCACTATTCAAAATCTTTATCTCCTTTATTCATTTGTGAGTGTGTTGAGTTGGAGTGAGTGATCTTGTTGCTGTCTGAATGTTCCATTGATATGTCAAAGTATATTATTTAGGTGGCTGGCTTTAAAATGAACTTCTTCTTTTGGGTTACTTTTGACTTTGAAAAGGTGTTTATGGTGATGTGCAGCGTGTGAAGATTTTATACAATAAGAAAGATAGTGCCCTTATACAGATGGCTGATGGAAACCAGTCACAGCTGGGTAAGAATAGTTTTCTGTTTCTATTCCCATTAGTCTAAATACTTAGGCTGTGTATGATCAGGTGAACTAAATGTGTTTATATTTGTCAGTCTGTCTCTTATCCTGGTTATTCACCAGATCCAAAATCTTTTTGCGTGCACTTGTGTTCTGGAAGGTCTGCACCTGAATGAATACCCTAAATGAATTCAACAGCTGAATCAAATGTGATGATCCTAAATAAAATTTAATATTGACAAAGAGTCTGCAGACCTAGTTCTTGATTCCAGTCCTTTAGCACACCAACCCTTTGATTTGCTTGAGTGTTTTTCTTCTTTGCTTGTGTGATGTACCACAAGCTATTGAAGAGTAGCACTTAGTTGAGTAAACTTGTCTTTTTCAGCCATGAGCCATCTTAATGGACAAAAAATGTATGGAAAGATTATTCGGGTCACCCTTTCTAAACATCAGACAGTACAACTACCTCGAGAGGGACTTGATGACCAAGGGCTGACTAAAGATTTTGGTAATTCACCTTTGCATCGCTTCAAGAAACCTGGTTCAAAAAACTTTCAAAATATATTCCCTCCTTCTGCAACACTTCATCTGTCCAATATTCCGTAAGTGTTCACTGTCAGTAAGCTGATAATATTTATGTGAATCCCAGCACACTGAACTGACTAATGATTTCCTGCTTATGCTTATTTTCTTCCTGTCTGTAGACCATCGGTAGCAGAAGAGGATCTACGCACATTGTTTGCTAACACTGGGGGCACTGTGAAAGCATTTAAATTTTTTCAGTAAGTATCTTTTCTTCACATAGGTCTAAAAAAAGAGTTTTGCAGCACATCTTAAGAAAAAGCACGTATCAGATAGCAAACATTAGGAGCGATCCCTGTAGTGTTCAAGTTCCTAATTCCGTTATTTTGTTTCAGAAGAGATCACAAGATGGCACTTCTTCAGATGTCAACAGTAGAAGAAGCTATTCAGGCTTTGATTGATCTCCACAATTACAATCTGGGAGAAAGTCACCATCTGAGAGTTTCTTTCTCTAAGTCAACCATTTAAAAAAAAAAGGCAGATAGAGAATGAAGGTGTATTGCATTGTTTGGTGTTGTCACCTTTTGACTGTTCAGGAAAGTGGGGACCAGAGTTTGTCTTCTGTTTTTTTATTTTTTTTCATGCTGTTATCATTCCTCGATTGTTTTAAAAAACTTTAAAAAAGAAAAAAAAGAAAAAAAAAAGGCAGTGATATTAACTGCTATTCAACTGTTCAACTGTTTAGGTAAACCATTGTTTTGTTTAAAAGATTTCAAGTTAATACCACATTTTTTCAACTTAGTTGACGTACGTGCCTTAAAAAGGAAAATTAGTACTGCTGGAATTGCATAACTAGTAAAAAGCAAATTTGGTTGTCTGGGGCACATTGTTACATGATAATTTAAATATGTTTAGGCAGGGGTGTGTAAAAAGGTTAAGTTTTTGTTTTCTCCTGCTTGATAGATTTCTTTATCTGCTGGCTTGTCACTTACTTTTCTTTTTAATTGGATAAGATGTATTACGTTGAAAGAGTAAAATGATTTTATTTGATTTTTGCTACTTTTTGCTTTGTGTTCTTTTTAAAAAAAGGCCTTTTGTATTTCATTGTTCTGGTCTAGATTCAGTTATGAATGTAGGCATTAGTTAAAATTAACAAGGTACAGAATATTAATTTCTTAAAGGACAAAAAGTGACTTCTGTGACTTTGAGCCCTACGTGAAAAGCATTGTGGAATCTTAACCTTTTTGTACACACTCTTGTGGGATGTATCATATAAATGTCAGCACTAAGTAATGTCTTGTTTGTGGCTGAATATTTTTCGTAGATGTTTTTGAAGTTGACATGACTTACGTGCATTTCAATATATATTGCCATCTTTAGTTTGTAATTAAGATATGGAATATGGTTGTGGATTTCTGAGCATGTACAGACTGGTCAAGCTAGTTCAGGAAATGGTGCATGTATTTTTCAATGATGAAGAAAGTTTGCTGCAAATGTTTGCAGGAAATCTTGTGGCAGTTTTCTAAAACTGACAACCAGGTGGGACCAAAGTTTATGTGCCTTTAGTCTTAATTTACCTTGCATTGTAATATTCAGTTTTAATAAATCTCTTCAAAATATTTTGTATTTAGAAATTGATCTGACTTTACTATAAACATGGCTCAGAATCTGCAGATCCAGTTAATTTGAAAGCAGTTCACTGACAGTCTGAACTGTTACCTTGATTCTGTTTAAATGACCAATACTTTTTGAAATTGATGTACTTAGTTTCAAGATTCATAGATTCTGTTATCTATGTAGAGACAAAAAGGTCATGTATATTTTCTATTAGTTGAGTTTTTACATCTTTAGAATTGTAAAATTCAGTATAATTTGGAAGTGGCACAATTAAAAATTAATTTTCTAACAAAGTTGGGAGGTTTGATGGTTGTTTAATTTCATTTTGTGTGTACTCTGCTTACCTCTGTAGCATGCTCAATAAACACTTCTGTAGCTCTGTATTCACCTTTTCTGTCTTTCTCTGCTGCCTTCTATCTCTCCTCTTCTTTGTTTTTCACTTCTACTGTGCTTCTAAATTCATGTTTATTCTCTGCCAGGGTGGGAAAAGCATAATATTACAAACTACTATTTATGGCTTTTTACCATAATGATGCTTTTAAATCTGATGCTATGAAAAATACTAACTCTTTATTTTCAGATAGTTACCCCTTTGCAGGCATATGTGCAAATTAAATGTTTCCCACCCTGTTATAACTTACTGCATTAAAGACATAACTTTTATTGTAGTTTGTTAGCTCTCTCTTTCTATCTTTTTAGTTTTTAAGCAGATTTATGCACTAATAGATCTCTCAGGTTTGCCATGCTCTCGTGCTGCAAGTTTCATCTTTCATTTTTTTTGTGTCTGCTAAAGATTTTCTACTAATCATACAGTACACTCATGGGTGAAAGCTACAAAGGATGTCACATGAGATCCGTGGACCATACATGTTTGAGAACAGGATACTTCACCTTTTCAGATTCATGGGGTTAAATGAATATTAGAACAGTTTGGGCACTTCAGTAGCTTTTCTTTATGTTACTTTGAACTGATTGTTCGTGGGGTTTTTTCCCTTTCAGTTAGAAATAGGATTTTACACAGTTGCTGTTTAAGAGTAACTGAATGATCCCAGAGCATTCGGTAAAAGCTGTTGGCATTCAAATCAAAGCATTTTCCAGTCACTTTGCCTGTACAACAACCACTGTAGATACATTGATGTCAGAATGCTTTGTGAGCTGATGTCTTCCTTTGGGTGGCTTTCAAATCAGTAAATAGCTATCAGCTTTTGAAGGTCATGGTATAACGTAGGAGCTTGCATTAGTCTTAATACATTCAATAAAATGCATTTTATCAGAATTACTCCCAATATATGATTTAAGTTATACTCTAGGTATTGCAGTGATCACCCAGTCTGAAGTGCTGGTAGAGCCCTGTTCATCCACCCTCAAAGCCTGTGAACCAGCATCTTTTTACAACTCGAGCACCCAAACGCACAGATGTGACTATTTCCAATGATTTAAGCAGTAGTTAAGGGTCTGACTGAGCTGATCTGTTATGTTTTTCATCTGTACAATATGATGTCCCATATTTTTCTAAAATGAAAGTGTGTCAGATTTCCTTTTGTGTATCAGAATGTGCTTGCGTGTTTCAACTAGAAATGTGACTTGAAATTTCCCATTCTGTGTGTTCAGCTTGTGCTGAATTATTTCCACTCTAAAGCGTGTATCAGATAGCATACAGTGATTGCCATATGTGTAATTTTGAAATAACTGTAAACATCTGTACTGTCTGATTGTGTACAAATGTAGGGGTTTATAAAAGGGTAACTTACTTCTTGCCAGGCTTATTTCCTTAAAAGAAGTTTTCTATACTTTTCTCATTTTGAAAATTTCTGTGGCAAAAACCTCAAGGGAAAGAGTATATATTGGGTTTGACTTGTTATAAATTCAGCAGCTTTTATTATGAGGTTATATTTGTATCAGCTAAAATTAAAAGTAATGAAAGTCATAATTGTCATGAAAGCATTTTTCATTAATCTGAAGAAAATCACTGTTCATTATGGATACTTAGTCTTTAAAATGGTATCTTTCCAGAAAATACAGACCTAATAATGTCCTAACTCCTAGAATTTTCAAAAACTTGTTTTTCATGACATGGTACTGCATTTTGTATAGTAATTTGTACATTTTTATTGTTACAAAATGTAAATAAGTTTCTGTATTTTTAGCTCTTCCGAATGTGAAAAGCATCACTTTTATTAAAATTTTACTAAAAATAAGATTCATGAATAACTTCTTAACACTCCATGGAATGTGAGTTTTCAGATTATTAGTAAAACTTTACCATAGGCATGGTGATTCTCCAAACTCAATTTCAGATTTTTAAAATAGTTCTATTTTATTGTCAGAGGGCAGTTACTGATTTTTATTTCTTTGTGAATCGTTACATTTTTTCTCTGGTGGAGCAATGAAATTGATTGGAGAAGTCCAAAAATTATTCTTTGATCAGATAATGTCCAGTGGCAAATACAGTATGTAAATGAAATAAACCAGAACATTATAGCATTCTAACTGGAAACTGGGGGAAAACTAAGTGAATACACTTAGAAGTATTTCTGTATACTGTGATTTAATATGTTATAAAAGGCACCTTTACCCTGCAGGAATAACAGTTCATACAACTATTTGTAGCTTGCCATTTTTGAAGTTTTACAGTCAGAATTAGTTTTATAAGCCATCTTACAAAAACAGTTTCTTTGATTCATTATAAGTTTCCTTATGTTTTCTAGTATCTTGCAGCATCACAAGATTAATCAGATCCTGCTGTCTGCATGATTTAAGGCACTGTGATTTCAAACTCTAGTTTACTCCAGATGATTTGTCTGATTCTGTGCTTAGATAACATGTACTTCTGTCAAAACATTAGGAAAAGAATTGTGTTTTTTTCTGCCCAACAGGAATACAAATCCACTAGTCCCATCTAAAGAAAGGGTTTTCCCAATATCAGATGTGTTACAGTGAGCAAGAGTGCTCAAAAGGTTTGATTGTGTTAGGCAGGGATGAGGCTGAAGTCCTTGTTCTGCTCCTGATGGTGAGACAACCTGAAGTTTAGTTTTGCTTGAGGTGAACAAATTCTGTTTTAAATAATTAGGCAGAATGCCCCATGTCTTATAGTTCTGAGTGTGTGTAGAAAGGGATATATATGTATGTATGTATATATACACACATGACATCTGCAATATTTCTTACCTTCCTGGTCTTTTGAGGAGCTCAGCAGCTGCAGTCTGCTAGTGTGATTCCAGCCACACAGAAGGTAAGAAGAAAGAATGTTTTTTTCTGAAACTATAGGATTTGGCATGGTATTTTCTGCTTAATGGGCCTTGGTAAACATTGTCAGTCAGTAGACTGCAGTACTGGTAACTATTGAGAATAATAAACCATTAATTATTCTGTGACTGCATTGGCTTCCTAGAAATTGTGACAAAAGTTACGCTTTACTGTGGGATTACAGGCCACAATAATGCAGCTTTAAAGAATTTCTTTACTTTGTTTTTTTCCTTTAATGTCAGAATTTATTTAGTATCACATAATCTGAGTATTTTGAGGTTTGAAATTCTGTCGAGTGCATGTGTTTGGTCTTGAGGATGGTTAACAAAATGAGATTGGTGAGTTCCTGCTTCACCTTAAAAAAATTTACAGCTTGCCCTATCTGTTATTGTCTTCTGAGTTGAGTGAATTTTCCTCTGATCAGCAAACTAAATTTGGGAGAGGGTTACATTGCTTTGTTTTTTCTCTTTCAAAGTATACAGCATGTGATGTTTAAAATCTGTTCTTGATTAGTTCTGCAGGCAGGCAGCAAAGGATAAGGAAGGAACTTTCCTTCCTTGGGGAAAAAAATTATGTGAAAATCAGACTTAAATGTCTCAAAAAACTTAGCTGAAAATAGCACTGGTATTATTGAAGAGTTCTGCATGTTTTATGAGTTTTAGCCCAGTTTCATTAGGAAATGAGGCAATTGTGTAATTGCACCGTCTCTGTGAATGTGCTGTTCCTGAGATAACTCCTGTCTGTTGTCACTCCTGTACCCTTTGGCTGGTGTCCTGTCAGGCAGAGGGGGTGAAGGTCTGCAGTAGCAAGGCATTTCTGTTTCTATCCTCGTGATCAGTTGGCTTGCTAGGTCAAAGTCCTTACGTTCAGTCCTGTGGGCAAGGGAAGGAGATCTGGTGCCTTGTCTTTTGCTGGGAGTTCTGAAACAGGCATGGACAGGATTTTCTGCCTCTTAATGAGCAGCAGCTCGTGAGACAGCAGACGCGGTTCGGCCTGGGGATACAGGACACAGGAAGTGAAAGGGAGGGGATGTCTTGTAGGAGGAGCTGAGTATTGGACAGAGGAGCACTGAGGGTGTTTCAGTAGCTTACTTTCAGTTTTTTCATGTATAAATAGACGTGAAAAATTATTGACAAGGTGGGATGTTGGCTGAACAGTTCTGTAGGGGTGTTTTACATGCTAGTCTGAACAAAAGTAGTTCAGCTTGTGAGGTAAATGTGATGTATTTTCACTTCACCTCAACAGGTACAGGGGTGTCAGAGCTTAGCACTTGCATACAGACTGCTGTGGAAGCTGGTTTTCCTAGAATAAGTACTTATCATCCCTGGAAGCCAGCTAGACTGAAAGCCTGAAGCCTCTAGCCCTAGGTTAGGCTACATGTCAGGGTAGTTTAGGATGATTGACACTGATGGCTAACCAAAGAGGTAGATAAAGTGAGCTAGTGGGATCCAGGAAGAGATTTGTTAGAGGATTCATCAAGTGACACATGTGGGACTGGCATTTTTTGATGAAAAATACAAACTAAAATTTCTGGCTGTCTGTATTCCATGGCAGGGTACACCAGTGTCCTTTGGGCTAACCCTATTCCTCCTAGTTCCTTAATGCCCAGGGCTTATCTCTGACAGCATCAGTCTTTGAAGATCTCAGTTGTGCAGCTGAAATCATGCTGGACTAGTCTGTTCTTTTCTGAAGCAAGAAAGGTTTCTGGCAGCTGTATCTGACAAGTACCAGTGATTTGTTGCGTGTGGTGGGACACTGGCCTTTCCACTTTTAAAACACTGGCAATCCTCAGCTAGTAAAGAGTCCTGGTGCTCTATCAACAAAATTCTCCTTTCATCATGCTGTGCTTTGTTGTTTAAACATTAACCCTCATGTATTGACTTAGATAATTTGAGTAAACTCTGTGAGCGGTTTATCTTTCAAAATGAAGGAACTTTTCCTTGAGAGAAAAGCCCTCTCTCTCTCTCTCTCTTGATATTTTCCTGTTGATTATAGAAAATAAACTAGAGGTTGCCATTTTCCAGCTCTTAAGCAAAGTTTGGTTGACCTTAACCATTTTGATCTTGTTTAAACTCTGATGGCTGAAGTCACACAATTTCCTTAGTCTGTATCACTGCTTTGTCATGCTGACTCCTAGACTTCAGGGTAAAAATAATCTTGACCTAAATCTTTTGCTGCAATTTAAAAGTCTGCTTTGGTTTTTAGAAAGTGGTCATTTTCAAGTTCCTCTTAGATGGAAGATGGAGCTAAACCTTGTCTTCTTCAAAGTGTAGTTCATTAAAATACATGGCTAATAGTAGATAACTTCTTCCTATTGGTGGCTCTTCACTCAAAATAGTTCTGATAAACAGAGGTGTTTGTGGTGCCATCCTGTTACAGTTGAAAAAATTGTTCTTTTCATTAGAGTATGGTAACACCAAACACTTCTGCATTGCTGTGGGTGAACTCTAAATAGTTTTTTTTCCTGCAGGTGGCATACCTTGTCTGAGTATGTGTGCAGCAAGTTTTGGTCCACGAAGGCATGTTGGTCAGTTGTGGCAATGGAAGAATTGCCACGTCACCACCAATTAGCATTGGCAAGTGACTGGAGTTGCTCAGCAAAACTCAGGTCTATAGAGCGCAAGTGATCTTGCTAGCAGATCAATATTAACATTTATTTGCAATTTTCTTAAGGATACCTGGAAATCTTTAAAAGTAGTTTGCTTTTCAAAGCAAACAGGTAGTAAAATATCTGAACGTTTTTCACAGGAATGTAGACTTGTTGTTTTATATAAGCTATGATCTATAAATTTTACACAGATCTTCTGAATAAGTTGCCCTAAGGAAAGGGATTCCACATTTAATTTCTAATTCCAGCTTTTCCAAGTTTAGAGCCATTTCAAAACTTGGATTTTTACTCATCTGAAATAATATACCCTTTCATACACATCCTTTTTCAGTCCACAGCAGCTTCCTCAATTTCTGAAGATGGAAATCCTTTAGAAAAAATACAGCTTTTTTCCAGGGTGATTTCAAACAACACACATTACGTATTCCTGCACAGCTAAAGAAAGGGACAAAGATTCTTCTTATGCTGGGAATATCCAGCAGTTATCCAGCTGCTTTCTGGGCTTAGAACTGCTTGGTAAGCTTTCAGACAGCCTTACTGGAAATGAAATATATTGTGCTTGGTGTACCTGGACAGTAGTACAAACCCTAAACTGCCCTCAGTGGGCCATCACACCTGAAGCAGGACCTGGTTATCTGCTGCAGCTGTTAGGTTCTTAGGAATTGAGGCTTTGCAGATTCAGTGCTTGTAGGACTCTTCAGCACTTCTGAGATCCTTAGGCAACAATAGCAGGTTGCATCCAGGATTTCAGAGCTTCTGGGGTGAGTACTGTAGAGTGACACTAGGGCCATCTGCACTTCAGGCTCTTGAATTAAGTCACTGAGTAGCCCTAGAAAAATCTGGGAACCCTTCAGTCTGGGTTGAGAAAGTTCCCTCATAAGAAGTCATTAGATATTGAAAGTTATATTCATTTCAACTTCACTTAGAATTTAGCAACCTGCTTGAATCCTTAGTAACCAACATCCTTGTAATACTCAGAGAGAAGCTCTTAAAATGCTTCTTTTTTTGGAAATATTTTTGGAACTTAATTTTATGCTCTGAATAATGCTTTTGTAATTAAAAAGTTATGTTTTTCAGACCCCTACTTTGTATTTCTGTAGTAAATGTTACTTACATTTATGTTAATAGAATTTAATAATAGTAAATGTAAAAGTTTGTGAACTTGCAGGATTACCACTTGGAACTATAGGCATTAGTTTTCTGTGCTGGAAGAAACAAGTCCAAGCTTCTGGCACTTAGGTGGTGGTATCCAGGCAACTGCTACTGAATGCCAAGATACTCTCTTGTGCAGACATCTGCCCTGCCAAAACCATGTTCCTGGGGAGGAGAGAAAGTTCATCCAGATGTAGTGGCTGAGAACACAAAGAAAATGAAACTGGGGACAAATCCTGTAAATACTGAATTGCTACACAAGAACTTCAGCTCCCTAGAGATGAGACAAGTAGCCAAAAGCTTCCTCCACATACTGTGTGAAAGGTGGCTGCTGCAGGGCACATGTCTTGAAGTTGTATCCTCTCAGTTGGTTTCAGCCTACATCCTTGCACTCCTTTTTATGAGACTTTTTCTTTCATTTCCACTTTCAATAATGAATTTGCAAGTTTTTAAGTTGCAGTGTTCTAAGATTTTTAAAATCTGTTAAGCAGCACTATGCAGATGAGCTGTGTCACTGTGAGGCCAGGTGTGATTCCCTTAAAACTGGAAATAATGTAAGACACTGAATGTAGTTGAGACTTCACTTTTACAGGTTAATAATTGTCACAAATAGAGCTCTGATCTTTGGGCTGCCTTAGTACAAAACCTCCTGTTGAGTAAGTATGTGTACATCAAGTTGCCTTTCTCTGTCAGGGAACAAACAGAATGCCTATTTGCCACCACTCTATTGTTCAGAGACATTAACAACTCCTTCTACTAATAAAAAGCTGATGTTTTAAACTTGTTGATTTATAAGTTACCAGGTTTGTTACAGACTTCCTTATTCTTCTGTGTTTGGCAATTTTAGAAGTGGTAAAGTGTCAAAATACCTTGCACTTGTTAGCATTTAAGTGCCTTCTTTTGTAATCATTTCAAGCAGTAAGGAAGATGGAACAGTTACAAGTCTCAAATACTTTGGGTGTCAGCTTTGTTCCAGATTTGATTTTAATATAATTAATGCTTGTAAAATTGCAACTGGGTTTTTAAAGTCTAACATGTACATCTATCTGATTCCTTGTACAGAATGTGATGGAAGATTTTAGCTACACACAGACACATAACTTTAAATATATTGGTACTAACAATGTAACCTATTTCTCTCTCCTATCCCTTTGTTAACGTGGCTGTCAAGGACGGAACGTGTTCCAAATGCTCCTCTTGCACTGCAAAAGTAGCCAGGAATCGTTCAAGAGGTGCTTTCACTTTACACTTGGGCTGTTCTTGAAGGTTGCTGCTATTCAAGGGATTAGTTCTGCTCCTGCCATTCTTGCTTGGGATCTTCTGCCAGCTCTGATGCCTGTTTTCTTGCCCTTCATCTGCATGATTCAACCTGCTAAACTGACAGCATCCCTACCAAAAGAGTCAAACTTCTGCCTTGTCTTCTCCCTTTCCCCTTTTTGGAGTTAGTTTTTGCCCTTTGGTGGACTGAGCCTGGTCACTGAATGGTTCCAGAAATACTAAGGGAGATGGAGCATACCCCTGGGAGGAGGGGGGAAAACAACTCTGCCTGCTTCAAGGGAAGTCAAATATCAGCTAAAATGTAACAAAATCTCATATTTAGAACACTTTGTGCTAATACAGTTGTTCCAGCCCTAAAGGCTGGAACTGTCGCAGATTTTAGATACAGGTGGAAATACTGAGTTACTCTAGGGCTTGACCTAATAAACACCACCATGTTTATTGACCTAACATTGCATATGAATCTCTTCCGTTTCTAGACATTAATAATTACTAAAATACTCTATATTACACAGAGTTGTAATGTAAATTAACATAATAAACACGTCACTTTACAACAACATCGTATGAAGTGGTCTGTCACACACTGCCAAATAAGTGGATTACATCAGCTTCATGGGCTATGTGAAATGTTTTGCTTAAGAAACGTTATTTAACTTCTTAATGTTTTTCCTTCAATGAAAAAGGAAAAAAATTACTTGTACTTATGTATTAATGATCTCTGGGATGCTGTTTATTCTGCATGGGATTTTTGGGGGGTTGTGCTTTTTCTCCCCTGCCTTTTGCTTATCATGCCTCTTTTGTTGTGTTTTTGGCATTGCTGCTTTAGGTCTGAGCAGGATGCACCAGGCACAGCTCTTTTGAAGTTTCTGGTTATTATCTATATTTTCCTCTTCTGTTTCCAGACATGCTCTTTGGAAAAATGTGTTAGCTCCTTTTTAATCATGCTAAGAATTACATTTGCTTTTAAATGATAGAATTGGGCTGACATTTATGCCATAAGTTTCTTAAAGCAAAGCTTTTCTTTGACTTTGAGGTGTCAGACATGTTGTGAAGGCCGTAAGAATTCTCAAATAAACACTTCTGATTTTTGCCCCTCACTCTTGTATAAGAGGAGAAATATATAAAAAAATGGTGCTTCATGAGCCAGGGTTTTACTGCTTTATGGTGACAGATAATGGTAATATTTACTACTTATGAGCCACGCACATAAATCTACATATTTATGTAGTAATGAATACAGTAAAATATTGTGGCATTTCTACTTAGAACATAATTGCCATGTATATTAACACAGATCTCGATGTCATAGAAAGTGAGCCAAAAATAAAGCTGTTTTACCAAATTGATTCAGTACTATGGGAATATTTTAAGAAGCTGTAATGAGGGAGGTTCTTCAGAAACAGACTGATATATTTCTGTTTATATGTAATGACAATGTAAAGGTGATAAGCAGTGTCATTCTTACAGCTGATTACATGCTACAAAGGTAGCTGTAGATTAGTTCTTGTACTAAATTTCTGAAGTGTATTAATAGCTTTGTTCTTTAACGTCAAAGCAGGTTGAAAATTGAATTTAAAAAAAAAAGTTCTGCTAGACTTGGTTTACTCTTTTCTAAAACTTTACACCTCTTTTCCCCCTTGGTCTATCATGTCTTGTTTTTCATTTTCCATTTATCTCAGCCTAGATACACCAAACCTTAAATGAAATTGATGTTTTTCTTTTCTCTACCTTAACACCTGCCTATCATCACACCACCTGCCCAAGTCTGGAGCATTTTCATTGTTTACATTGATTGGTTTTGAAAGCTGCTGTCCTGATCTGTTCTCCATCCAGGACTGCATCCTTGTGCCTTATTACCCTGATGTTGCTGCCTCCTTGTCCTCTGAGCACCACCCTTTCCCTGTGAATGATCCTCATGCTCTTGCTTTGGGCTCCCTTTGCGTGTTGGAGGTGTAGTGGTGCTGTGGCAAACCCAGCACCCAAATGTGTTGTTGGCCCTCTGCAGGTGTGAGCACGCCAGGAGCTCTTGGGTTTGGGAGCAGCTGCAGGAATTCCTTGTCTTCTCCAGCCACAACTGACTTTGGGAGGACTTAATGATTCTGAACCTGAGCACAGAGAGCACTGCTTTGGATGTGTGATGGACCATCTTTATCCTCTATGTGCGGTGTAAGGAGCACTGGCCCAGGAGACCTCACCTACAAGTGCATCAGAGACTCTGCAATGGGGGACTTGAGCAAGGCCT
Source organism: Brachypodius melanocephalos (assembly GCA_013398615.1). Taxonomy (NCBI): domain Eukaryota; kingdom Metazoa; phylum Chordata; class Aves; order Passeriformes; family Pycnonotidae; genus Brachypodius; species Brachypodius melanocephalos. Next base: position 1,950,758 of record VZSR01000245.1, on the reverse strand, counting down.
GTTGTCTGTTCAGAACATCACAAGATTTACCAGCAAGATGTCCAGGTAATGGTGATGGTCTTCATGCTGAAATGAGGGGTGGGAATGTTTCAAGGTGTGTTTTCTATGGATGTGTATATACAGGTTAAAATCAGACTTTAAATCTTACCGGATAGTTATAATGATAAACACCCACCAGAGCTTTCAATTTTTTTGATGTGCAAAGTCAAATGAGGAGGTGTTTTTAAGGTTCTGACCCAGTCCCTCCCCATCTGTATGGGCCTGTTTCTCAGGCAAGATACCTATGGGATATGACAGAATTGCTAGTTAGTTTGGGTTTTTTAGATCACAAAATCTACTGCTATACTGAAGGAAGGACTAGTGATGGGAAAGGATCAATTGACAGGAGAAAGGGTGATTGCTAGTGTTGAGCAGGGAAAATGTACGTGCTGCTCTCAGGGTTCTCTTAAAACAGTTTCTTTCAGCATGTTCTTTAATGACCTTGAAGGTGAGGTTAATTTGATATTGATCAGATTAACAAATGTAAAATCTGGTAAATAAAAGCAATTAATTGAAAATAGTGAGGTGGTTGAATAAAAGTAAGGGGAACTTTAACATTTGGAAGAACAAAAAGCTACAGAACTGCTGATGAAGTTGTGCACGAACTTGTGACTCCTTGTTACTTGCTAGAAAGAACTTTGATTCGAGGGGCCTCTTGTGCTTCAGCATTTGATGCTGTTCACACAGAACCAACCACTGAAGCTTAGCAGAAAATAAGGTCTTGTCTCCCAGGATTTCTAGCCAGATTGAAAGCACCCACACTTTCTTTTGAGGCTTGTATTTGATTAGTCCTAACATGGCCTTGGAAAGCAGAGGAGGTTTTGAGCTTGCTGTCCACGTTATGTTAAAGTACTGTGCTATTGTGTCATGTTTATGTTTTTGAAAGAGATAGAAGGATGTTGAGATTTAATGGATCTGTTTCTGAGCTTGGCTGCAGACTTGAGGATCAAACACACAAGTATTGCTGTGTTTAGTATTAGTGTTGGTCCTTGTCTCTGACCTTCATGGAAAATATTCTGCCTTCTTGCTGAAGATGCATGGTGTGAGTGCAGGGTATGGGACACCTGTGCATTCTCATTTCCTTGATTCATGCAAATCCTGATTCATTCCTGATGAGCTTTCCACAGATGCTGACAGGTCATGAGAGTAAGCCTAGCAGCACACCCCATGCGTTTAGAATTCGCCATCCTCGTCTCTTCCAAAGCAAAACCTCTAGTCTGTACTTTAAACTGTACAACTGTACATTGTGTTCTGGAGGTGCTGGGGTTTATGGAAAGTTTCACTGTCCTAGTGGGGAAACTCCAGTTTGCATTGTGCACTAGTATCTTGAGTAGAGGCTTTAGGTAGATGCATTTTCCTACTGTTGCTACATATTCTGTCCTTCACGTATAAATGAGAAGATGAGAGAAAATCAGCAAGTGAGCCCAGGCCCCAGGCCATTTGCTTTCATGCAGGGGGCAGAGAGAGAAAATGAAGTATTGTTAGCTGCCTACCTCACTGCCTCCTTCAGCCCATTCTCATCCCATGAGTCCACTGAAAAGCCTTTCACATTTCTGTACTAGAAATAACATTAGCAGGAAAAAACCCCAACCGCACTCCACTCCATACATTGCAGCTGTATCATCTTTTCCCAGGTGCCCGTGTTGCTTTTAAGAAAAATAATAGAAACACTAGTGGGGAAAGACAGAGTACAAACAATTCCCACTCTTCTCCTTGAAGTGAGCAGTTTAAAAATGGGCTTATTTTGTTAGAATTCAGGGTAAATGCTTTTCAATAGATGAGAGATACTTTTGCTCAGTTCCGATGGACTCCACCAAATCAACCTCCCACTCAATTCAATTAATTCCCTTCCCCCTGTGTGTAAGGAACAAGGTTTGGATATAAAAACACTAAATGTAAGATTAAAACGTCTACAGAGATGATCAGAAGGGAGTCTATTTTAATAACCCTCTCAGATTGCTGTGCATGAGATGTGGAAGTAGGAGGTTTAATCTCAGTGCAGTGCCTTTACAATTATAATCAGAATTGAGCTGAGTATTGGTCAATAGGAAATTTGCTCCTCAGGGTAGGGAGAGGACTGTAACAAGAATTAAGTCTCAGGATGTTAGTGAAGGAAACCATCTGAAAAGAATAATCAACTGCAGTGGTATGGATCTTGGGTCCATAGAAAGAATTGTTCAAAATTAAACAAAAACCCAGAGCAAGAAACAGCAGAGAATTCATAGAGACTTAGATGATCATTGTGCAAGCAGGAAAGACACAAAGGTTCCAAGTGCATGATGCTTTCCTTTGGTGATTTTTTTTTTTTTTTTTTTTGCTTTCAGATATTTACAGCTGGTGTCAGTGTAAAAGGAAGAGGTTATTTGCTCTTTCCGTATGTCCAAGATTGGTTCCTATAAATCATTGCAGAGTGTACAAAACTTGTCATTACTTTTAGGCAGGTCATGGGCTGAGAGATATAAAAGGTGCCAATTGAAAACACCATTCTGTGAGTGCCCACCTTTTTATTTGCTAAGATATGAATTTCATTTCTTGGCTTTTTTGCAAACCTCTCGGTAGGCTCTATACTCAAAGGAAGGAAAAGATGTTAATGATACAATTAAGAGTTTTAGCAAAAAGAATAAGCTTGGGTTTATTCTTTGTTCTTGGAGTTTCTCAGGGCTCCATTCTCGGTCCTGTACTCTTCAACATCTTCACTAATGACCTGTGCACAGGACTGGAAGGGACACTGAACACACAAAACTGGGAGGAGCTGTTGGCTCCTTTGGAAGGAGGGAGGCCCTGCAGAAGGAGGGCTGGGCCATCACCAACCATGTGAAATTCAGCAAGGGAAAGGGCAGGGTTCGGCACCT
>VZSR01000245.1:1928590-1947767 GCA_013398615.1 Brachypodius melanocephalos | reverse complement strand
TTCTGTGATTCATACTCAAAACAGGAAATAGCTGTAGCAAAAGGCACTTGGCAAAAAAATTTCTGGAATTACAGCACATATCCATGAAAATGTTTGCATTTCTGCAGGTTCTGACCACCTATAGTATTTAGCATTCCAAATTTTCCTGTCAGTGTGTAAGCTGTCAGGATGCTTTTTATGCCAAGGCTGTTTTCTGTGAGGGGAAGCTATTGCCTTAATCCTTTTTAAAGGAAGATTTTCTAATATCAGTCACTAATCACAATTGTTAATCCTCCAAGAGTTAAATAGTGCAGTAGAGGTGTCCATTTCTTATGCAGAAGAAGTAGAACGTACAGTGTGGAGTTTCCTTCAGTCAAAGGAATCTAGTCACATGATATGATGCTTGAAATTACCACTTCAATTTAAAAGTGAATCTTGTTTCAAAGAGCTGACAGTTATGATGTTTTTTCAGTATATTTATCACTGCTTCTGAATAATGAAATTACAGAACTCAAGGAAGTGGGATCAGGACTCATCTTTGAAAACTGCCTCTGCTGGGGAGCAGCCTGGCAAGGCCAAGAGCAGCCAGGTAACCCTGCCAGTCACACCACATCAGGCTGGGACTGCCTAGGAAAATATGTCAGAAATACCGGCCTGGGGCACAGAAATCAGCAAAACTGGCACCGGTGGGGGAAAAAGTCATTGGAGGCAGGTTGTCTATTTTGTGGGAGGGTAAGACAGATGAAACAGGGTCAAATAATGGGTAGAGATATGGTGAGGTATGGCAAGGTATGCAAAACTCTCTATTTTATTGCAAACTGTAGCAATCACCTCCATATATAAGAGCTGCAAGATATAGCAAAAAACTTGTAACACTGAATATAAAATGAATATTCTGGGGTGAATGTAATCTAATTATTTGGGAGTTCAGATGAAAATGATACTAGTTCTTAAAAACAGCCCTGATGCTCTGGAAATCTTGAACAAGCTATTAAGGAATTACCAGATTACAGGCAAATATATATTTTTAAAATATGCTTCCATTGCAAAGGCATATGGTGCCGCTGTGTGTCAAGCAGTAAATAAGCAGATGTCAGAAATGTAGCCTGTGTTTGATGCTGCTTGAGCTGCCTCTGCCTCCCCAGAGCCCAAAGCTGCACATTTCATGGTGCCTACCAGAGTCAGAGCACCAGCTTGGAACACCACTGAGAGGCTGGGGAGTGTCACAGTGCCACCATCCTCGCCCATATGTCCACCAGAGCTTATCTCCCTTCTTGGTAATGGAGGTTTCCCTTCTTAGACCAGAGATCAGACCTGGGCAGTGCTCCTGAGAGGGAGAAAGGGCCTGAGCTGTACTTTCAGTCATTCTGACTGTCCCAGGTGGATTATTTGGATGATTGCAGGATCATTTGGTGGCTTTCTCTCATAAGGCATCTTTGAACCTAGCCTGCCTTAATCTAGTCCTGAATAGAAGTTAATTTAGAGCTATTCAGAAGCTAATTTAGAGAGGTTTACTGAGCTCTCTTCAAGAGAGCAGTCTTTTAGGAGTCCATTTCTAAATCGTGATTTTTCTTTTTACTGTGGTTTCCAGGCTCTGCATCAGGGAAAAATATCTTGCTTACTATTGCAGGACATGAGATGGTGGTGAATGGTGGTTACTTTATCTTTTGAGAAGTGCTGAATTCTTCTTGAAACACTGATGATACTTTTGCACAGCACATGGGGCTCTTAACCCCGCTAGTACAGACAGAGATACCAACAGCAGCTTGCAGGGACCCCTGGACTGCAGCAAACACACAGTTTTCTGTATTTTTCCCCAGGAGTCTCACTGTTGTCATTCTTGTTACACACATCCTACCAAGTGTTTGTCATCTTGCCACCAAACAAGCTCCTGAGGCTCAGTGATGCTGTTCAGGTGAATCCCTGGCCACCTTGCACCTGGTCCTGCCTTCTCCTGAAGAACACCTGGGTATGAACACCATGTCCTAGAAGAGGGTTTACCTAGAGAGGTAACCAGATACTGTTTGAAAAACCTCAGTATTTCCAATAACAAACCTAGGAGCAACTGGTACTGGGATTTCTGGAACACTTTTCATGCATTTTAATTGCCAGTTGTCTGAAGACTTTGCATGAACTTTATTCTAAACTTCAGGCTCTTGTGTCTTGGGGCCATCAGATGTACCAGATGCTGAAGATTGAGCAGTGGATGCATTTGAGGCAAAGCAAGCACCACAGAATTGGCACCTGGTCTGTTTGTTGTCCATCTGGCCTAGGATTTATTTCGTGAGGGTAGGGCTTTTGGCCAAATTATTGTATCTCTGATGAGTTCAGAACAAGGACTATACTGCATGAATTGTGGGGCAGTGTAGAAACACGCAGAGATGAGTGTCCTCTGTTGCTAAATGATTACCAAAAAACCCCTTTCAGGGCATTGGTAAGACTCCTGCTCTGGAGGATTAATATATTTTCTTGGTGGTGCATCAGTGTTTTCTCACTGAAATGACTCTAAAACAGTAATTCTTTAGGTAACACAGGGTAAGAACAGGAAGGGTACAGGTGAACCTGGAGGGAGTGAGCTTGAGGGCTTCTCCCCTAAATCTGAAATGTGGCACCAAGACACCCAGCTGAGCACTCACCAGGCTGCTTCTCTCTTGCTAGAGAAACAAGCAGTTTAGCCCAGGGCCACCCCCTGCTCAGAGCAGTTTTCCTCACACTTCAGCTGAATTGTACCCACAGCCTAATCCCACCTGTGCAAATGTGGCATGACCTCCTGATGGCATGGTTTGCACTGAGCTTAAACTGAGATATTTTAATTCGTCTTTAGTGCGAGGAAGAAATAAGACCTTCAGTGTTTATATGACACACCTTTCTGTGCCCATGCAACCCAGTCTAAGGTCTGCCCCTAAAATCCAGCTGATTGCAGGAGTTCAGGATTTTTCTGGAGTACCAGGTTGGGAGTACGAGTCTTGTTTGCAGAGAGAACTTTTGAAAAAATTGTGGTTGGTGGAGAAGGTAACTCAGGCTGAGGTGTTTTCTTTTTCACTTACTCCTTCCAGTCAGATAACTAAATTGATTAAAAAGCTGTTTCTAAAACAGAGGATTACTCAGTCTTTTGTAATTCCTTTTACAAGAAAAACGTGCTCAATAGAAAGGAGCCTAAGGTTTGCAGTAGAGAGAGATAGCCCTGTAATCTTTGTGTCTATGTGTGGGAAGTACTCGAAAATTGCCTCCTACGGACAGATTAGTGAATTGTTGGTAGAGGAAAGTTTCTTCAAAATTACGCTTTGCATAAACTTTAAATTGCAGAAAACATCTACTTTCCTGTTATTTCCATTATTTATGTACTATCTGAAACAAATGTCAGGCTGACACCTCACAAATTGTTTGCTACTGATTCTCCTATTACTTTACAGATGTTCCAAAAGTTTTCACACCAGCTTCTCAGAAAATATCTAAAGATGAGGGCAGGTTTCATTCTGTAGCATCATTGTTTTGGCAGGTATGAAGAAAGTTGAGTGGGCTGATCACGTGCTTCCCATCTGTCAGCTCATCACTGTTAATAGGTACTTGAAGGAAAATTGCAGTTATTTCACACAGCACTGGAAGCTGAAAGTTCATATGTCAAGGAAAGATGGACATGGAAATAACAGACTTTTTTATCTGCAAAAGACATCCCTGTGCTGCCCTGTTGGGGGTAGTTATCTTGTGTGCACTTGTGATCTTGGTCTAATTTGGACTTGCTGATGCTCACTGAAAGGACATTACCCTCAGTCTGGGCCTGTCTTCCTCAAGGCATTGAAATGCAGGGTAGGATTTTTTCCAGTAGTGCTGAAGTCCCCCTAAAAGCTGACAGAGAGCTACAGTGCACAGGTTTTTCTGATTCCTGGAACTGTAGCTCATTCCTGAGTGCCAGCTGTTGACACCTCTCTCAGCTGCTGTGTGCATTGCTGTTACTTATTCACAAAGGTGAGGGTGCGGCAGTTTCACAGGAGCAGGTCCATATATCCACCATGGATAAAATTTCCTCCAAATGCATGTTGGACTCTATACCTTCAGTGATTTTAATGACTAAACCATAAAATTTCCTTCTCTCGCTTGTCTGAAACCCATTCTAACAACCCAGTCAAAGTGCTCCCATCTGTGGCTTCCTGGGCTGCCGTTTATCTCAGATGATGAGTACAGAAAGCTGTTCTTAACCCGGATTAGAGGCATCCTGCAGTGTTGGAAGCAGCTCAGTGCTTGCAGGTTTGGGTACAGCATCTTACAGCACGACACTAGCATGGCTGAGTTGGTAAAATGGCCACTTTGCCTTTCGCAGTGCACCAGTCAAATAAAACTCGTCTTGCTATTGATTAAGAGCAGCTAAGCAAGCTCTTCAGTGATTCATCTTCCCTAAATTTAGCTGCCTAAAAATTAGACATCTCATCTGAACCAGTCATCTACCATAGTCTCAAAATTAGTCATCAGAGATAAGCAGCTCAACACTACCTGTGTCAAGAGAGGTTTCTGGCAGAGATAGGGGGGTTAAGTCATTTCTGGAGGTAGCTCTCTTTCTCCCCTCTTTCTGAATTAATTTAGTGACTTTTGACAGCAAGGCAAGGGAAGCTCTATTCTTTGCTCTGTTTTCCAAAAGCATCTTTTCCATTTCAGCTACCAGTCCTTTTAATGATGAAAAAATGTCTTTGTGTGTGAAGCATCACCTGGATTTGCTCCCCTAATTTTAAGTTATTGCCTCTTATTTTCTTATTGTTTCTCTGATTGTGAATTAGAATAATTTCCAAGGTTGGGTGAAAAAGTAATGTTCTTTATTCTTTATTTAAACACATTTTTCCAGCATAACTGGAACTCTGGGTTTCAATGCTTTCTCCTTAAAAACATAGATCAGAGTATTGTGAAGCTATACATCTTCCCTGTCAAACATTTAATTTATTGTGCTGTTCATTTATAGGTTGAGACTAGAGAACCATTGGTTGACAAAAGAGGATGGATGACTCTTTTATTGAGTCCTTATACAGCTGGCAGGAGATAGCAAATGGAGGAAGGAGATGTGCAACACTCATTTCCAAACTTCTAATAAATCGTGGATGGATCACAAGGAATTTATGCTAACTTAAATAACTTTCCAAAGGGTCAGGAATTGGCAATCATTTGTCTCCTTCACTGTGGTTAAACTTGAGCATCAGAAAGCAGGTCAAGAAAAACTTCTATAGTGGTACACAGCAGCTAATGTGGATATGGACAAATAAACAGCGTGATCCAGTTCTAACTCAGTTGTGGCTATTCCTTTATCCCTCTGAAGTTAAAGCAATGTTAGCATTTGAACAGTTCTTATTTAGTGTTATTTATCCCATTATACATCAGTACTTCTTTTCAAATGTGGTTTTTCTGGTGGTGTCCCAGTGATTTCAGTATTCTCTGGGGCTCTTTGTCAGTGTGTGCCCAGGGGGGTCCTGCTGTGAGAGTGCTTTGGAGCCCCCACGCTGCTGCTGCTGCCTCACAACTGCTTGGTTACCAGGCACTGGGCATCCCTCAGCCTCCACTCCTGCAATTCTCTTCCTTTGATCATTTTGATGTACACAGAAATCTTGCCATGGTAGAAAAATACAGAAGCTTATTGGTTTGAACTGCTAATTTCCTGGGTTTAATATCTTTCTGGGTTTTTGCAGTATCAAGCTGTAGGTTTTATCTTCAGCTTTGGAGACCTTTGTCACTCTGCTCCTTTGCTTTTTCTTGCCATATCTGAACCCATCTTTCTCTGTATCTCTAATGATGTTCCAGGAGAATTCTTTATTATTTCTTAACTGTGATATTTTCTTCTTGAGGGAAGTTCTGCTATAACATTTAAAATACATTTTTTTTAATGATCTCTTGACTGCATATTATCAGTGGGTATGAGCCATGCAATCTGAACTTCAATCTGCTTTGTTATCTAGTAGCAGTAGAAGTCTTATATCCTCCCTCCCAATCACTAGAGGGGAATGAATCCTATTTAGCCAGAGCAATTAAAGAGATTGTGATTGGTTTCAATTTAGAAATCCTATTGGGTTGCTTGGAATTAAGAGCTGCATTCTACAAGTCTCTAACTTTGCCAAGTTCCTCGTGTTTCACTTTCCTTCAATTAATCTTCCTATTTATGTGTTTTAAAGTTAGCATTACAGTTTATGCACATGTGTGTAGAGTGTGTAAACCACTGGATAACTACTGGCAAAAAAGGGTTGCAGAAGCTGTTACGCTCATAGAAGCTCAGCAGAGGTGAATGAGTGCATTCTATAATAATTCTCTTCAGAAATTCAAACAGTGTATATATGAAGTAAATGCAAGGAAAGTGTTCTCTGAGCTTTTTAAAATAAAGTGGAATTCCTGCTTGCAACATCTTAATAAACAGAAACAGGCTAAGACACATTTCTTTTAGCTGCACAAAAATGAATGGCATTTCAATCAATAAGCACAATAGTGAAGAGTTACTGGTTGTAAGTACGTAGCTACAAATGTCAAATACAGTAAGTATTTAGAAATAAATTGAAGAAAACAGGGATTAATGCATTTTGTGTTTTTTTAGAAAATATACTTACATAGTTATCAACACTGACCATCAAATTAACATGCAGAATTAATAATGTGTGATTTATTTTTGAAATGAAGAATGCTTTTATATCACCACCTCATTACGAAAGAGTCAGCCTGATAAAATCATACAAAAAGGCTCATAACTGGGACAGCACAAATCAAAACAATTACCTTTACTCCTGTTGTATTCAGAAAGATTCCCATGTAGAATAGGTAGAAGAAAGGAAAAGGAATGCATGGATGTGATAGGATGTAACAGAACTCCCCAGACTTCCATTCTCCCTGCACATCTCACTACCTTTCAGGGAAAGTACTGGGCCAGACTTTGCTATTTAAAAGCTTTTAAATAGCTTGTTTTACAAATATTACACACAAAAGGAGAAGACTATAGCACTTTCAAGAATTAACACTCCAAAATATCTGCCTGAATACATCCCTGTGTGGAACACTTTTTTCACTTTGTCTTAAGAAGCCTTTTTACAGAAACAGTGTTTTCCAGCACAGATTTCTGTCCTCCAAGCTTCACAAAACCTTACATATAGACACATTTGTAGAAACAAAGCTCCAGCCTATTATCCAGAGATAACCTTTGAGTTTGTGGAAGTGCTCTCTGAAAAATATTTTCACCTTTATTCCCCAAAGTCAGAAAAAATTACCCTGCCAGTCTGTTCTCCGTAGCTTTCTCAACAGAACAGCTGCTGAAGCCGTTTTCACCCAGTAGTAATTCTGACCCAAACTAGCAGTGCCAACAGGCTCCTGCTCCTCTGCAGTGGGGCAAGGAGTTCAAGGGTAAAATATGGCCAGTGTTGAGCTGGTGCAGCCAAGAGCTGATACCTTGGTTCTTCACCAGACCTTGGCCAACCCACAGGGCTGTGGCCAGCACTTATCCCAGTGTTAATGAGCATTCCTGGTGATTAGCATACTACAGAATTAATTAATCCTGTAGGTAAGAAGTCTCTGAAGGGGCAGGATGGTCTGCAGTAACTCCTTGTGAGGACTAGGTTTTCATGCTGTGAATTCATCAATAGGCACCATTGCAATCACCAGAGGTACCCTGGACCTGCCAGGACAATCTGAGGCTTGTACTGCTCTGCATTTTATGAGATTTGGTGCATTCAACATCTTCACAAGGAAATTTTTTTTAAAAAAAGGAAAGCAGACCCAGTTACTTAATAGAAACATGTTTGCACCGTTTTCCCCCATGTTTGAAGAGCTGTGTTGAGATAAAAATATATGGTTGGGAGAAGATCCGTTAGAATTAAACTGCAATCGTTGTAAACAACAGTAAAACTTCCAGTATTTCTACTTTCCCTTTTCTGTTCCTTTTATTTTCTCAATAAATAACAGACTTGTTCAATAAGTGAAATAGACTGTTTCGGTAGACCATCATGGATTTTATTTTGGTTGTGCTTTTTATATCATGCTACTTTAAAAAAATCCATTTTGCCAGGCTGTTTTTCATTTAAGCTTATTGCAGATTATTTGTTTGTCCCAAGTACATCTAGCATTTAGTGCAACAGCTACCACTGAGTTCTTGATGGCATGGGGAGATAAAACATAGGATGGCTAGATACTCAACATTAGTTCCTGAAATTCCTGTTACATTCTCCCCCATACTGCCTTCCTTTTAGCCAGGTTTACATGCATTCTCACACTTTTTTCCACAAGGTAAAGTAAAAAAACACTTCCCCTCCTAAATTTCCAAGATGCACACCAGGGAAAACACAAGAGGAGGTTTTGTTTAAAATAGCCTCAGCAATGTTGAGGCAACTGATGTTTTATGATGTTTCTTGGTGAACTTGCTATTTATCAAATGTATCCTAACTGTAGAAATATGCCTAAAAAAAGAAGTGTTCAATGATTTACACAGAGAAAGCCTATAAGGTGTTCATTACCCTTTTGTAAAGTTTCCTTGCTTGTCTTACATGTGAGCAAAAAAAAAAAAAACCAACAACAACAAAAACAATGTTATTTTTCTACTTATCTTAGTATTTCATAGGCTCCCCTGCTGCCCCTTGCTGATCTGATCTCCAGACTCCAGTTAGCATGCAGAGCCAGGTTTTTATGAAGTTCAAGAACTTCCATGTGGCTTTGGTGTCACAGTCATTTCCCTGAGTGGGTGACGAAGCAAGTCTGTGTCCGTACACCAGATATTGCACCAGCATTGAAATTTCACCATGTTGTTGCATGGAGTCTCAAGTACAAGAAACAAAGTAACCCCTCTTCGAGATATTTTATGGCCAACCTTTATCACACAAAACAATCTTTTCATTATTATAGCTTTTTTTGTTATTAATATCTTCCTTTCCCACCAAATATCCACTAATATTTTTCAATAAGTCAACATATTTGTCCCTTCCCCAGCAGTACAAAATAGCGTGAAAATATTTTGTGAAGGTAAGAGGAATACTGAAGTTTGCTACGTGTGTTTCAAGCATGACTTAAATTTAAAAGCTTTATTGAATGCATTTAGAATATTCACTTTTTTGTTTAAATGGTTTTAAAGGGTGAGATGGATTGGGCTTTTTTTCCACTGCTGTCTTTTTGGTGCAGCTTCACATAGGGATGTATTTGCCTTTTGGGAAGTTGACAGTGTAAGTGGCTGACAAACTAGCTAATAAATCTGAGGTTAATAGGGTTGTAGACAGCCAAGTACATAGGCGTAGGAAGGATCACCAGCCACAGAATGCTGCACATCTAGAAGCTGTCAATACAGAGTATGAAAAATGCAAAGGACAAAGCAAAAGTAGAAGTTCCAGCTCATTTTTCTGCTTGCTGGAGCAATCTCTCACATCAGCATATCCTGGTCCTCTAGGGAAGGCATGTATTTAGGGTCTGATCTTGCTTCTACTCATGCCAGAAAAAAAAATCTTTTTTTTTTAACCCTGAGTGTAGAGGATCAGATTGGTAATGATTGTCCTCCCAAAAAATAAAAGCAGAAAAGTAAAAAGGCCTCAAATTATACCAATATGACATGTCTCTGTAAGAAGTAGTACCCACTGCTGCTTGTGTAGAAATTAGTTTGAATTCATTTAGAGGTATTTAGAGATGGGTATTAGAGCTTTAAAGCTGATTATTCTAGTTCTCTTAATTAATGGACCAAATGTTTGATACAGCTGCTGTGCATTCATGGTATTGAGGACAGTTCCCATCCAGAGGAGAAAAAAAATCTTCTGAAGAAATTTTCTGTGTAGTAAATTAAATCCCTTGAAGCTTGTGGCCAGGAATTTGAGTAAGTCAGCATGGGGCTCACTGATGGCTGTCACCTGTGACTGTCATTGAACTATGCAATGGAATTCTCTTAGTGCCTCAACACAAGTATGAAATAGGAAAGGGTGAAAAGATGTTACCATTCCACCAAAACTCTTCAAAGGAATGAAAATTGCTGAAGCACTGCATCTTCAATGTATTCTCCACTTGTCTGAAGCCACCATAAAAATAGCTGGCTGGAGACTTAAAGGTGTGCACATCACAGAACTGCCAGGGAAACCCTCCCTGCACTAGGCAGGCTGCCAGGCTGCTCAGCTGGGTTCTTTGAAGGTGTGATGCCCTGAAGGCTCAGTTTCTCCCCTCTTCTCCTCTGTGAGATGTCTCAGATGTTTTTTGATCATGGAAAGACCTTGCCAAGGGGTTATCATTTCAAAGGGAGCCAGGATGCCACACAGCAGCTGGTCTGGAGCAGCTGCCTGCCTCTGTTCTCAGAGGTGCTGTGGACACCATCCCATCTCACACTTGTGGCAGAGCAGCAGCAGTTCCTGCTGGCAGCTGCTTACAGCTGGGGAATGCTTCCCACGTGGCACAGGGAAGCAGGCAATGGGATCTGAGCTTGCCCAAAAGGGCAGAGCTGGGAGAGATCTGCTCTGCTGGGAGCTGTGCTGGGATGTTTCTCACAGGGAGGCCAGCTGGCCATGGCTGAGCCACCACGAAGCCCATCCTCTGTGCCTTTGTGCTGCAAGGTTTAAATAGTGCCTTGAGCTGAGATTTTTAACTTATTTTAAAATCACTTCTTAAAAATACATACTAGCCACATAAGGCCACAAGTTTTTATATAAACGTCTTGGTGGTTTAGAAGGGTGTTCTGCAAGAAGGTGCTGGTGGGAGGTGTCATGTAAACACATGTAAGAATGAGTGTGTGGTTTAAGTGCAAGTTTGGGGGCACTGAGGAATGACAGCAAATCTTGATTCACAGCGTTACCTGAAACAACACCCTTGCCCAATGGATGTGCCATTGACTGTGGCAGGAGTTTTAGAAACCATCCGAGAACAACTTATAGGTGAATAAAATCAGGTGAAATTAAAGCCAGGCAAACAAGAAATTTGCTTGGAAGTGTTTCTCTCTGACCCTCAGGAAAAGGCATGTTAATAAGCACAATGGTTGTATTTTCAATGAAACTTGGTTTGATGCTTAAAGGGGAGGTAGATAATTAAGACTTCATCTTCCAAAATATTAAATATTGATTTGTAGACATTTAGCAGCAGGCATAAAGCTCTTCTGAGAACTGGCTGTAACTGTCTAAAAGATTATAAAAGATTTTACTTCTCCATGTAGAATTTAGCATTTATTTTTTTTATTTAAAATTTATGAAATGAGAGTAAAATAAATCAGGAGATAAACTCCTAGCCCTCCGAGTGTGTTTCAGTTCTGCTTTATGTGGCCTTGCAGAGTCAAAATGGATATATGGGTTTTTTTGAGGTTTGTATTGGCTTTTGGTTTATTGAAGTGTCAGGAGGTTTATAAGCTCCTCAACTCCAATTTTGATTGTTTTATCCAACTACTGTCACTTCTTATCAGTATTAAAGGCAGAAATCAAAAGCATGGGACCCGTGGGAAGTAGCGTTTCAAATGTACACTGCTGTTCTTTTTTGTCACTGTTCTGAACTGTGCCCCCCTGCTCCTGACAGCAAACCCACAATGAGATGAGGAGGTGAGTTTCATACCTCATTAATTCGTTTGTGAGTTAAACAAAGGTGTTTTTAGCTTAAGTGTACATTTTTCCACCTGCCTTGTCCTTTCTTTATGACTTGTGAAAATTGCTGAAGGGCCAGCATGTCCCATATCACACAGGGCAGCTTTGCTCTAGGAACCCATTTGTCTCCAGCCTTTCACTAATCGTACACTGGGAATCAAGACAATTTGTTTAAACAAGTGGAAAAAAGAGTGTTCCAGCTCAGCTAGGTCTTGCAGATGTTTCTCCCAAAGAGAAAGTAACCCAGATTCATTACCTGGGTTTGAGAGCTTAGCGCTGTGTGTGGCACTTTGCTGGTCTGAGCAAAGTTAACCAGATGTTGAGCTCCCTGGAAGAGCCACAGGATGCTGCTGTGCTCCCAAGGAGGCAGGTGCAACGTGGCCTGAAAAACCATCTCTCTGCAGAAAGAGAACATCCCACAGGAAAGGGAAAGGAAGAGTTAATTCTCACTGGGCAGTGTCTGGGCGGGGTCTTTCTGTAATCAGAATTTGGCTACAAAAACGTCTTCACTGGGTAAACTGGAGTGGTTTTAACTGTATGCTCAGGGCTCCATGGTCAATCTGTGTACTAATAGCCCGTCTTGTAAATCAAAGACTTTATTTACAATGAAGCATTTGTGCAGTAACTTTTCTTTTTCATGAATTTTCAGTCATTTCATTTGGGTTAACAAGTATATTGAATTTAAGAAACTACCTTTTCTATGCTTTATTTGCAGTAGTTTCAAATTGATCAAATCTATTTCAGAATGTTCTCTATTTTACACAAACTCACTTTAAGAAAGTGTAAGCAAAATGTGTTCATTTCACCACTGGATCAATTTATTAGGTTTTAAAAGTGCATTTCCACTCTACCATCGACAGCAGTAAAGGGAAAAAGGGAGGAGCAATGACAGAAAATCTATTTGACAGAATAAATAGTTTCTTTGCACATATGTATATATAGGTGTGTGGGTCTATATGGGTAAAGTATTGGTGATGCCACTGATGAAGCAGACATATTTTAGCATTTTAATGACAAATTGTAAAAGATGGCACATGTTAAAAAAAGATGATGTTGATTGGAGACTTGATTATTTCCTACCTTTGCCAAACAGAAATTGACTGAGACAATAGAATCCAGCAAGTTAGAGTCCAAATTGAAACACTAAGTCATGTCTACATGGCAAGTAAAAAGTAATTAAAAAAAGAATTACCAGTTTTAGAGGAGAGAAAAGAGAGAGGAAACACAATTAGAAGTCAATACTCAAATCTTACTTAAACACTGCAATTGCAAAAAGCAGATATTTCCTAAATAAGATTTTGCAGTGGCACAAGCAGGGGGGAAAGACACTATGGTGAAGCAGGAAAGTTGTTAATTTGCACATTTCTAAGTAAGCATACAGACAAGATATTTTTGTGCCCTTGGGTGTTTATTGCGTTCCTTACCTTCTTTCACCATTTCAGCTGGGCTGTAGACCCAGGAGGGACATACTGTTTGTGTTACTTTCATTTTGACATTTTTACGGTTAAATGTTGCTCAGGCCTAAATTTTTTGTGCTCAACTTTAGCTACTTGAATCCTGAAGTCCTTTTATTTATCCTGCCATCTGTCATTGATGTATCTGACTTCTGTGACAGCGTTGATGGAATTTATCTAAGGGTTTGCTGGATGGCACATTTCACAGGATCAAATATAAATAAAAGGGTCCATCACCTGGGGGATATGGGATTGGAAGTCAATGGATGTTGAAGGTGCTCAGTTTCACAAAGATCTGCTCAAGAACTCACACAATCCCGTCTTACAGATTTATCTCTTTATATATGACCATGTTCATATTCCTTTCAGGTCAGGTAGCAATATGTTGTTCTGCTTTTTTATTTTCTTTCCTAAGACCTGGCAGATAATCAAATATGTACCTGCATTTCTTTCTGACATTTCAGAAATGCTAAATATTGTATTCTGGTGATAATGCTTTCTGAATAAGGTAGGAATGGCCCATTTAATAATGTATACTTCATTTACAGTTTGGAGTGTTAGCCAACTACTTGTGATGATACTTCTTCCAGTCATAATACTGATATATGCAGAGTTCTAACTACATTTTTAAATAGAAAAACAACTGAATGATACATTCAAAATAATTCATGGAGAGGAAATAGATGTATTTCAGCATGAGAGAATATTTATGCATTATTTAACAGCAATAATGTTTGAATTCATACATTATGCAAATGCCATTATAATCAGGAAAATGAAAGAACTTGGACTGCTGCAACATCTTTAAATCTACCATTAGGTACTTATTTGTGCATATCATTTAATACTGCACAATGTTACAGTGTGTCACTTGAAGAGAGAAGTTATCAGAGACTAACAGGTTATAAAAAGTAAAGCTGATGAATCCTGATTGCTACCTTGATGCTAATGTCTATAAATTTATCAGCAAACAAGAGTAAAGGCTTTAATGGTAATTTACATAAAGTTCTCTTCTGGAGATGAGTTACTGTGGCTTTACACATGGCTCCCATTTTGCCTTGTGATCCTTATCCATCCCCACCCCCACATGACAGACCGGCACTCAGCGTGGGCTGACACTGCCAAATTGTATTTTCTAAATGTATCAGCAGCTATGTTCCCAAACTATCAAAAGCAGCAAGCCTGACCGTATAAAACCAAAGCTGCTTCTGCTTCCTCTTATCTTCAAGACAAAACATAAAAAACCCAAAAAAACCCAAACCCCAAAACCCAAAAATAACAAAAAAAAAGAAAAAGCCTGTGATTTGGAGAAGAGCATTAATAGGTCTTCTCTCTTAGTATTCAGTTCTGTTTCCACCTCTGCTTAACTGGCTCCATAACCCCACATATTGGTTGCATATGAACACCCGTGCATGTCCTTGCAGCATTTTGTGCCCCATTTCCAGGCAGTGCGAGCTGTGGGAGTGGGAGCAGGGAGGTAGCCCCGGGCTGGGAGCAGCCCAGCAGGAGCAGGGATAGGGATGAGCTGTCCTGGCACAGCTGCCCTGGCAGAGCAGCAGTTTTCTGCCCCGTGCTGGGTGTCTCCTTGTCCCTCCCTGGCACTCCTGCTTTTGTTTCCTTAGTCATTCTGTTCTCATCAATGGTTTATTTTTCTCCCATTTCTAGTTCCTCAGTTTCTTTCTTTTGCTCCATTCAGACTGGCTGTCCCAGCCACATGGTCCTCACAGCCTGTCCTCTTCAGTACTTCACAGATTAATGAATTCCTCCTCCAAATGACATGTGAAATATCTGTGGCACATAGTAGTACTCTCATGCTATGGAGCAGAAACACAGCTAGTCAGTCTTCTGTCCTCAAAAGTGTCTGGTGTATTTTCTCCCAATTTGAGCCTAAAAAGCTGAGGGTTCAGCTGTGTTCAAGTCATTTTTTGGAGCAGTGATCTCATGCTACATTTACAAGAATGTTCTCTCACAAAGGCGTCCATGGTGATGAAGAGAGAGCTAGCCCTTCCCCTCCTAGTTGATGACTGAACAACATTTCTTCAGAATTACTCATACTGCACAACTCTTCCTTTGTATTAACTAATATTTCTGTTAATCATAAAAATGAGAGCAAGTAGAACTTAGGAACAACCATACTGGGAGAGCGATCTATTTTCTTAACTCATTAAATAAAGCTGGCCCATCACTTGTCCAGGAGGTATGTACAGAAAGGGACAGCAGAGGGAAATTTTCATTCTGGTTTCCATGTGTATTTGTTGTGTGGCAAGCAAAAAAGAATTTACACGCAGATGCCATCAATCTGGCACATCTCATAAACACTGTATTTCCCCAGCAGCTTGGGAATTCAGAACAGCTCTTGCAACTGGGTGGCATTTGGGCACACTTTGGGTACTCACCAATTTGAATCCAGTCGACAGCCTGGAATTTTCACTGTGATAGAGTCTTCCAGAAATGATTACTTTTTATGTCAGAGTGGATGCAGTAGTGTTTGCTCCTCTGTCATAAAGACTGCCAGGGCCTCTGCTATAAAATCTCTACTGCTAACAAGAATTCACAATTCAACCAATATATTGTTCTCCTGGCTAAGAACTGGCATGCAAGAATTCACCATGGAAATTTTTATTTGCAGAGGTTGATACTAATTTCTCAGAATGCAAAATAATGCATGAACCTCCTTTTGTTGAATATTAACTACTTTTTTTTTTTTTTTTAATGGCATTGTAGCAGGCTGTTGTTGTAAATCTGGTTGGGAAGAGAAAGGGATGTAGGGTGCAGCAGTCACCACAGGTGCAATGACATGTGCCTTCTCCAGTGCCAACTGGAGATCACCAGCTGATGACCAGGAGAAGAGGACTGCACAAACTGGAGTCAATATGTGGTGCAATGGCAAATCCATTAATGAGGCACTAACTTTGGAGTGGTTATAGTAATTAATGCAGACCTCCCTGTTTTGCGTGGTTTGACAGTGCCAGCTGGATGCTGGCTAAACAAGAAGAAAGCGGGAGATGGTTATCACTGCAATTATTTTATGGTTGGATGGTTGTTGTGTTTGTGCCTAGGTGAATCGAAGTTGGAGTTCACCTCAGGTGGATTTCTGCGTCCACAGTGACAAAGCCCAGCCTTAGACAGGACAATGTTTGCATCCCTTCAGTGCTTCCTCCTGCCTGCTGTGCTCCTTTTGGCCAAGCAGATGGTGCAGCAGTTTGCAGAAGCTGTCCAGTGTGTCTGTGTTTTCTCTGTCATTACAGTTCCTGAGATGAAATGTCAGAAAGTGCCAAATCCAGCCAGGCCTCTGTATGACTGAGATGATGCCATCTTCACCACAGAGGAGTGTAAGAACTGTGGCAACCCCTCAGCAGAGGAGCCTGGAGAGAGCAAGGGAGCCAGTGGGAGGGTTGGTTCTGAACCTGTCATGCTGTAGAAATCATCTCTTGTGCCTGAGGCAGCCCTGTTATTTTGGCAGTGTAGACAAACTGCAGCTGGAGTGAGTGCCTGCTCGGCTGAGACAATGCAGCCACCTTCTGCAGAGTTACCAGAAAGTAACATCACAGCTTCACATTTCTACAGACTTAGGAGAAGGTCTTCTAAATGATGACCAAAACCTCAATCCAACCGAAAAATAGCAAAGTAGCTTCTTTGGCATGTGGGAATGCATCTCTAGGTTTCTCCTTTTCCCAGCGTTTCCTCAGTTGGAGTAGGATTATTGCTGCCATTACTCCTAATAGTTTCTGATTGCACTGAGGACTGACACCAAAAACCACTGAAGTCAACAGAAAAAATTCCTGAGAACCCAAATTACAGATTTATGTGGTTTTTCTCAGTTCAAGATCATCCACTGTCTGGTCCAAGTGTGCCAGGATAGGCCCAGAACACTTGTTTATTGAAACAGAAAAATTAACTTCACCATGAAACTTGGCACTGACTTCAAAAGGATCATCCCCGTCATCTTATGTTCTGGCAATCCTTGCTTATGGCACAGTTTTAACATATGTTAAATTTTATGCTGGTAGTCTGCATATCCTTATACTAAATAAATATGTACATTTATGTACACTGTGATGTAACAGTGATTTACATCTCATATGACCATCTGACATTGTTTCTCCTAGGAATGGCTGTATCTCCTCAGCATGATGAGGAAAACACCATTTCAACCCAACAGAATATTTTAATTTCAGATGGTCAAAATGATGTATCTTTAACATAAGGTTGTCTGCACTTTGTGGCGTGGCTTTTATAACTTTGCTAATTCCTTTGGGTTTTAATTAGAAATATTCAGCTACATTTCTCTAAAACATGCAAATGCTGGACCCCCACAAATAGTATTATTAAGATGGTTTCTTAATTGATTTTTCTTTGGGAGCGATTTGGTTCTCTCCCATTTTATTGTGGCAAACACTGGCATTTGTCCCTTCTTCCAGTAACTAATGCTTTCTACTTTAATAAATGCACATATTAGATGCTCCTCTCTTCCTCTCTTTGATAGGTGTGTAGTGTCAGGAAGAAGAAGGTTGCAATGATGTTAAGTTTTCTGCTAAGCAAAGGATCAGAGTGTAAATGAAATCTTGAAAGCTGGGAAATGAGAATGTGCAAGTGTAAATAATGTATTAATTATTGACAGCTAAGGGACCGAAGAGTCCTGTTTAGTAGTGACATCTTCATTGTCACACTGCCTGACACTATCTCAGGTATTTTTTTTTTTTAATAGCATGTTTTCCACCCAAGACAGTAAGTATTTCGATTTACCAGTGTAACTATTTATATTTTTCATTTTCTTTGGCTTTCCTTTATCTTGCTGCAGTCTAGGTGCTTGGTGCAGGAGGGGACAGGGGAGGAGCTAATCCTTGTCTTTAATTGTGGCAAGTGATGTTATTATGGTACAAAGTAGATTTTATTATTTTTTTTAATAAAAGAACACAATACTGAGGTGCAAAAGGAGATTTCACTTCATTGGTTATTTATGAAAGTTAAGATACAGTTTAGGAAAAGACATATGATATCTAAGGGCTCGGTTTTGCCAACAGGCCTTCCCAGCAATGACTAGTGCTTAATATATGCCAGAAGCAGAATTGGTTTCACCATGGCTTTTTGAGTGAGACACTAGCTATATTAAGGAAAGGTGTTTCTGAGGTAAAAGGCTTTTAATACTCTGTACTTTCCAGGCATTGCATAAAGTCTAAGATTAGTAGTGAATTCCTTATTATTTAAATTATTTTTGTTACAAATTAGAGCAGAGAAAATTCCCATGATCCCAGAAAGGTCTTCATATATTGGCTGTTTGCACAAGGCTGCTAGGTGTAAACAGCTAGGAGCTTTCAAATACTGAGATTTAAACCGAAGAGGAGAAAACCCACCACAAGTCACCAAACAAAAATAACAACAAAACACTCTCAAAGCAACATCACCAAAAATACCTCCTGATCCTTCTTTGCCAAAGGACCTGTGAACTTTTCTCCCCTCAGCCCTTGGGCAAGGGGCTCTGTTGGCCTCTGGCAGCCCTGTGCCACCTCCAGAGCTCTGTTGGTCCCTGACTTTTGCTTTAATCCCCTCCACTGGCTTTGCCCTTAATTAGATTTGGGGGTTTTGTGGGTGGAGCACACACTGGCTTGAGGAGGCTTGCAAGGCTTGGGCAGGTGTTGAGGAAAGTGTTCCCAGCCTGGATCCCCACCCTGCCATGTCCCTGGGGACAGAAGGTGCCACTGGGGGCTGGGGGTTTGAGAAAAAAGAAAAGGCGACTGCTTCAGATGCTCTCCACACCGTGATATTGCCTCTGCTTTCACCTTACTGAGGAGAATTGGGAGGCAGCTTTCAGTCAAATCCTCTTTCTCCTGAAAAACACAGGTTCTGATCTGTGGAATTGCTTAGCAAATTTCTGTCAGCCTTGTGAATTGATAGGGTTGATAAATCCTGGTATGTGGAGAACTGGGAAGAGTGGGAATATTTAATTTCACTGTTTTCAAACCACTATTTCGATTTATCACACTGAGAAGATCTTTCATTTTAAAAAGGTCGATTTCTTGGTTTAACAAATATTAATATTTTTTACTGAAGCTAAACTTCCCGAAGCATTCCAGCTGCCAATTCCCCACTTTGCAGCTGCCTCAGGGGCGCTGGTTTTGGGCGGTGGTTGCAGGGCAGGGATGGGGATGGGGCCGGGGCCGGGCTGGGTGCTGCTCTCTGTGCTGACAGCCCTGGTACGGGGATGGATCC
>VZSR01000245.1:1832425-1928490 GCA_013398615.1 Brachypodius melanocephalos | reverse complement strand
GTCTGGTGTTGTTTACAGAACGTGTGTCCCAAACAAAAAATGCCATATGTGATGCTGAATATAGAGCCTTCTTCCTCTGCCCAAGAATAGAACTTTATCAAAACGAAATTTCCTGCTCATTTGAGCCCGTCTCCATAGCAACAGTACTGTACACCTGTGATGTACAGGCAGGAGCTGTTACAACCTCTGAACCAGGCAGAAGGAGCCGTGCTCCATCCCCCCGTGGAAGGCAAAGTGCATCTCTGATGTACCCGTGGCACATTTTGCTACATGCTGCCTATGCCTGGTCCCTATATACAATCATTTTATTCAGGATTACCCCACTCACATTTGGTAAATAAATACAAATGTGCTACTTACATGAAGTTGTACACTTGCAAAAATTCAATCTATTCTTGTCCTGAGGGAAGACTTTACAATGCAAACGTTACATGGAATAAAAGGTTGTGCTCACATTTGCTTCTGTAAGAATTTCCTAATTCAAAAAATTCATAAAATGCCTCGCTCTTGCAAATCTGCCAACCTGTTAATAGTACATCATTAAAAGAAAAAAGCAACGGCATGCTGAATTATTTAAATATTATTTTAATGGTAAACTGGAAATAATTACGCACCTTTGGCTATCCAATATTGCAAATTGCTGCTCACTCCATAACTTTTAGTGAAATTGAACTCACCAATAAGAAACAAATGGTTGCATTTTTAAGCAACCTGAAATTATTTCCCCAGGTCATTCATAAGGTAGATCATTACAGAGAAATGTTTTCTTATGCAAATAAAAAATAGCCTGCTAATGCAATGTAAATTATATTTTAAGCTTCCTACATTTCTTAGCTTATTTAAGAAGAGGCAAACTTCAAAGAAGGGTTTTATTTGAAATACATGCAGAGTGAAAATCTCCACGATGATGGCTATTGCTCTCAGATATACTGTATAACTTATAGAGGAATTGTCTGGTTCTGTCTCCTGACGTTTGCATGTTCTTGTCTTTGCTTTCAGACCTGCCCTCTCTTCCCCTCTCAGCTCAGCATTTCCCGTTACTGAATGCAAGGCAAGCTGCAAGCAAAAGGAGTGAAATCTGATAGATGATACATGCACGTTGGCAAAGTTCATGGCATCAGGTTGCCTGAATTTTTAATACCACTCCTTGATACAGTGGGCTTGATTCCCCCAGTGTTATTATAACCCTCACTTCTATGCCAGCCAAAATGGAGCTTCAGCTCTCAGAGCACAATCTCTCATCCTTTTTCAGCAAATGGGTGGACAATGCTGTTTTTAATTTTGCAGGGCACAGAGAAGCCAGGGTGTGGGGACTCCCCCTTGTGCAGGCTGCAGCCAGCACAGAGCTTTGGGACAGCTGGTGGCTGGATGGAAAGGGAAGGGAGCTGATCTTTTATCCACCCCTTAAGGACAGGAGGCAATGATTCCAAATTTTTGGTGGTATTTGTAACAGCGATTCATTTTCTCTTTCTCAACTGTGGCTGTTTTCAGATTTTCTACTAGGAAATATCTGTCTTATATAAGCTGCTAATACTCTGCTCTAGGCAGAACATGGTGCTTGGAGCTTATGTAGGCTGATTTCAGGGAACTAGCAGCATTATTGATTTTCATTGGGCTTATTAGGATCAGTGTAACATGCACTTTTGCTATACTAGATTGTATTTGGCTTTCATCATGAAATCTCATTACACTAAAAAGAAATGGAAACAAGTTATGCAAATAAAAGATTTTGCAGGGTGCTCTAATGAAATTACTCTGTATCTGCAAAAACACACTTTGTATGTAGGTCATTCAAACCCTGAATGCTGCTGGTCAGACTCTTCTCACTTGCTTTTGAAAATTAAGAATACATTCTCCTGCCTTAGCAGAATTATTTCAGATTTATGCTAACATAACTGAAGTTATAGCTTGATCCTTGAAGTAGTTGTGCTGTCTGAATTCTGATGTTGAGTCAGTGATTTACTAGGAAAGGGAACTTCCAGTTTGCCTGCCTGCAGCTGGTGTGGATGATGTTATCACATTATCAAGGTGTGAAATCCATGTGGCTGTGGGCACACTCCTAAACCTCCAGCCAGGATGAGGAATGAGCAACAAGGTTGTTTTCACCCATTTTGCTCTTGTGGCACTCCATCTCGTTGTGATTTGCTGTTGACATTGGTCGGGGCAGCATGAGCTGGCAGCACAGCAGAGCTTCTCAGGGCAGCATCAGGGGCATAAAGTCCTCCCTCCTGAAGCTCAGAGGAGAGCTGGTTACCACCTCACTGCCCTCTCCCAGCACCAGTTCCCTACCAAAGCTCACATGCTCAACCCAGACTCTTCAGCAGTATTCCTGTAGCTGCAGACAGTGCTGAGACTTTCTCATATCCTGCTGGCAGGGAGAAGGTGAAGTTGTGTGATTCCTACCCTGGTAGTGCCTGGACTATTCAGGAGAGCAAAACTCCTCTGCTGTGGTGTCCTGATGCCACTGAAATGATGTGCTCAGGGCTGTGCAGGCTGACGATGGCAGCAGTGCCCTCTTGGCCCCTGTGGGCTGGCAGAATGTCGAGGTGTGTGCTTTGTTTTTTGTGTTTTATCATCTCATTTTCTTGTCACTTGAAATTGGCAGTAGGGATAACGTTTTTCCAAGATCTGTACTTACTCTGCAAGAATGGATCAAGACTTTTGAGCTGTCAGGGGAAAATATCCTCCCTTGACAGGTTTTGATGGTGCCTCTAAGAATAGCACATTGCCTAATGGTCAGGATGCTTTTCTTTTCATACATGTTCCACACCTGGAGGAAGCAAAATTCTTTTGAGAAAGAGAAAATTAATTTTGAAGAACTCTGAGAAGCGACTCTCAGGCTTCCTTTCCTAATACATCAGCGCATTTCTGACCCTAGAGGATGAGCTATGTAAGGGACCAAAATTAGCAGAAAGCACCCAGTTAAAAACCAACCTGCAGGATGGATGCTAAGAAGAACCAATTCAAGATACAAAGCTGCAAAGTTGCTTGGGGAGTACAAATTTTGCATTGTTGACAGTCTGTGATTTAATGACAGTGCACAGTCAGCTCTTGGGCAGTCCTGAGTCATTCCCTGTTGATCCAATGAAACTGTACTCTTCTGCTTGGAATTGCCTACTGGTTTTTGTGGGGATTTATGGTGAAATTTTGGTATGGACTAGACATGAAGGCTTTTTCCCAGAATTTTTCAAACTCATCAGCAAAATCCTAAAGGGGGAAGCTCTCCTAATATACATGTGACAGTCTTATTTGTGAAAAGGAGTCTCAAACTGCTGAACACACAGGTTTATGGAAAAGAGCTCTCCTGTGTTGCTGGCAATTAGTGTATTTTTCACTTGCAAAACGGTGCTGCTAATGCTATGGTATAGTAATCAAAAGCACCTAATCCAGCTGATTAAAAATTCCCTGTTGGGCTCTGCTGACCAAATAAATATAATTAGTAAGACATTTCAAGTAGGGAATTTCCTGCAAATACTGATATTTGTAGACCTTAAATTAAAACTAGGATATGTAAAATTACATATCAAATGAAGAGAGATCCTATTCCTTGGTGCATCTAACTGAGACCCATTGTTGATGTGTGGCAGGAGAGATTTTATTCTATAACTGCAGGTAAGTTTTCACTCAGACCTCAGCCTTTGAATCAAATTAATTGTGTGATCAAAGCATTTCTTGTTACATCCTCCCAAAGAAACCTAGCAAAAAATAAGTCCCCTAAGTAAGTTAGCTCATGTAGCCAGTGGTAACAGGTGCTATGGGTTGTTGTTGAGATGTTGTTTGTTTAATATTAATCTAAAATAATTTAAATGGCATCTTAATAGCTTTATTTTATGTCTCTTATTTTGATTTTAAAAATCAGTGCATTCCCCTTAGTGCAGTTAATAGGGTCAGCCTGTGAGCCTGTGCTGGTTACCATGCCTTCAGTCATGTGGAATCCAAACAGCCATTATAATTTGTTTCTAAACAGATCAAGAGCTATTTACCATCTCAATGTTTTGTGCACAGCTGGGTGTCTGGCAAACATCCAATATCCATTAACATTTAAAAATTAGTCCCATAATGCATCTTTTCCGTGGCTTAAGGAGTATACACACTGACACATGTTGGGAACCAATTATATTTGCACCACCATTAGTCTGGCTGCATTCAACTTCCCAGTAAATGAGAGCTAATTTAGTTTCCAGAATGGTGTATCTTAAATTCATGCAATGACCTTAGCAAAAGCAGAGTATCTGAAGATGTAAAGAGGAAGGAAATGTTCAGAAAGGATAATGCTTCCTTTTTTTCTGCCTAAACCGTAAGAGTCGATTATTATTTGACTGTTTCCAGTATCCATGCCTGGCCTTCAAACCAGATTCCTTTAATTCAATACTGCTACAATTCATGAGCAGACTTTGGTTGGGAAGAAATCACACTAATCTGGTAAACTAGCACACCCTCCTTGCTCAGATCAAACCTGCTAATGGACCTTTTTATAATAACAATTTAGACCTGCCTGTAGCAGGTCTAACTCTTCAGGTTCCCAACTGATTTTAAGCGTTCTATTTTCTTACCAGCAGGAAAATAAAAAAAATACAGATTTCACAGTCAGTGCTGTCTACGTTGCTTGTGAAATATATTCTGACAATGCCATGGAAGTGAAATGACCCTCACAATTGGCAGTTTGGCATAGAATTTTAATGAAAATGGAGAAACGCAACAATATTTTGAGAAGTGTATTTGCCAAATCTCTGCTGCCATGAGAAATTCCTCTGATAGTATCAGAGGTGAAGTGGGATGTCTGCCTGGGGGATGACAGCCTTCCTTGCAGTGTGTGAGCCCAGCTCTCAGTAATCAGGTTCTAGACTGGTTGACTTCCACTGCTGCAACGCACTGCACGAGGCTTCTCTGAGCTCACCCAGTCCGTGGCAGGCTGCTTAATAAAGCTGAATTGCTCCCACAAACACAACACTACTCAGCATCCTCTTAGAATTCAGAGCTGGTTTAAAAATAGTCTTTTTCCTTAACCCTCATCTGAACCAGTTAGGAACTCCAGAAGGCAGGAATTTTCTAAATGAGTATTCAGCAATACAGTGCAGCAAGTTCCAGGTGAGGGGTCTGCTTCCTCCACAGCTGTGCACATCTGCAGTAACTCTGTCCTCTTGCACAGTGGTTTGAATGGAGTTAGCTGTAGGATTCTCTCTGGAGTGAGGCTGCAGGTTTATGAACAGCTCTAAAGTTTAGTGTGTACAGGTAGTTATTTACATATGTTTTAAATGCAGTATTTCATGTATGAAACTTGTTCTTCTGTTACATCCTTGTAGTTCAGAGTTAGTCTTCGTCAAGTGTTTCTTTATTGTATCAGCACCTTTTTCCTTTTACTTTTTGTGCAGGAAGGTACCTTTCAGTGAAAGGGCCTGTTCTTGAAGCTGCCCTTTTGGAAAAGTTCACTGCACAGTCAGTATTTACAGATGCTGTTTATACTGCCTTCCTCTCAAAAGACATGGCTTTTTATTTTATTGCTTTCAGTGAAACCCATGCTTGTAGTCCCTGACAATAATACATTTTCATGCATCATTGGCAATAGAAGGCTTCATTTAGGCTATTGATTTACATTCTTACTGTATTAGGACTTGTTAGTGTTTCATACCTTCTTATTGTTTGGTGATTGACCTCTGCAGATTTACAGTACATAAGCAATTAGCCAGTAATAGGTTAAATTAATAAAGAAGATTCCTATCAAATTTGGGGGATTCACAAATCTATCACGTTGTAGTACTGTCCATTTCTTTATTTATATTCCACAGAGCTGTGGTTGTAAGCTGAATTCCAAGTGCAGTAAATCCTGCTGAGGACTCCTGAGCTACATGCAGGAAGAAGATGATGCGTGGCCTGTGTACAATCTGCTGGGTAAGTGTGTGGGGATGGGAACCGGCAGAAAGGTTGGACTGTTTTCTCCTTCTGTCTTGATAGTCTCTTTTGTTTCTCAGCTGTGGATTTAACAAAACAAAACTAGAGCTAATTTTAATTTTTAATTAAAGTCAATAGCTTATGTTCATTGTGATGTATTTGGTACAAAGAAGAATAAAAGAAAATACAGAGAGAAACTTGAAAGAGAAATGCATTTCTTCAGCTTAATTATTTAGTTTCCAACTAAGAAACAGCTCTGCAGATGTCGATTATCCTTCAGGGATATCTCAGAAGAAGTGAGCAATTAGCTTGATTTTCTGTTGAATATGTAGCTTGTGACTCAGTATGTGATCTATTAAAAAGATGATCATTCCTTTTAAACTGTGTCCTGATATACATGGAGCCTGTTGATGCAGATAAAAGTCAGTGCAGTAATCCAGTCCATCACCATGTCAGAGACAGGTTTTCTGTCTTGCTGCACAACAGACAGTGGTAATTTTAGGTGCTCTAAGAGAAGGGTGAAAGAGGAGGGTAATGCTCTCCTGTTAAAAGGTAACCTGGGATACTGCTTAGCACTTTTTACAGCTTTAAGCATGCTTTCCCTTAGAAGCAGAGTCTGAAAAAAGTGCAATATTTCTCTGGTGGAAAAAAGTCTCCTTGCACCCATTTCTGTAGGAAAGCAGCGACTGTTCTGGCCCCATCAGCCTGGAGTCATGGATGGGGCTGTGAGTGGAGACCAGCAGCTTGGGGAATTCAGGCAAGGCTGAGTGGGAAGGGCTGTGGAGAGGGGCAGCAGAAGGTGTGCCCCATCCTGCTGCCATCCAGCCTCCCCAGGGAGCTCCAGGCCCCACAGCATCAGAACGGGGTCACCACCCACACAGCACCATGGACCTGGCACAGACTGCACCTGTAAGGAGAGAGCAGGAACTGCAAGGGATATTTGAAGGAACATTTTCTAAAATACCATCAGTGGTGCCAACTTGTTTGTGAGTGCATGGAGTCTGCTGCCACTGCCCTGCTTCCAGATTGCTGCTGCTGGATTGAGAATGCCCACACTGTGGAGCTGGGGGTTGTGTGTCTGCTGGCACTTCTGTTGCACAGCTGGCTGGAACACATAAACTCACAAAGTGTCCAGATTTCACACAGGAAAAGCAGAACGCACATTTTTGCAGTTCACGTGTTCAGTTTTTTGGTTGCGGTTTTTCAGTTTGGTTTTTGTGTCTTTTATTACGATGATGACATTCAAATTCTACTACGGGCAGATATTGGAGGGTTTGAGGTTAAAAATGAACTTTGAGCAAGTGGCTTGCACGAGGATGAATTTGCAGATGTATTGGATGTACTGCCAGGTTTCCTGTACACCTCAGTCCCACTGTGAGCACCTCCACCTGTTAAACTGTGCTCCTCCAAATGCACACTGAGCAGGTGCTCAGCCCTTGATGGGCACAAATTAGAGGGTACCTGTATTTCTGACATTGAAGCTTCCCTGGTATCTGAAATCTTGCTTCTGGTCTTGTTTAAAAGTGCCACGGTCCTGTCAGGACTGAGCAATGTGGTTCCTAACTTGTACCTTCACCTGCAACAGGAGCCCAATGCTTTAATGTTCCATGACAGCAAAACCTGGGTCTCATCCCTTCAAGGCCAGGCTGCTCTGAATCCTTTCTGCACCTTCCCAGCACACTGATGGAAAGGAGATGCAAACCTGGACTGTGCTCTCTTTCCCAGAATCGTGGCAGGATGTTGACTAACCCCCCTTTTGCCTTTCTGTAGCTTATTTCGAGGCCATATAAAAGAGGGCCCTGTGCTCTGGTGTGACTGTGGTTGCTGTGGGCACCCTGGGCTCCCTGTGGCACAACCCCTCTGCTCCTGGCATGGGTTTCTCCAGCCCAGATGTGGTGCACAGCAGCCTGGCCTCCTCTGCCCCTGGGCCCGTGGAGCATCCTTGTCTGACTCCCTGTGCTCCTGCACTCCAGCCTGGGATGGGCTGCCCAGCCTGGGGAGCCATGGGGGTCCAGCTCTTTGTCAGGCTGCACACAGGTCTTTTTGCATGATTACAGTTAAATTACAGCTCATCTATGCAAGAATAAATGTAAGAAATGCTTGACCACCTCATCCTTTATTTATCTGCACTAATTAAGCATCATGAAAGCTACTGGTGCAAAACTGCTTAAAGATATATATAACAGAGGATAAAAAGGTGACATCTCACCTTATGTAAGCTACTGCAAAAGCCTCCTGTGTGGTTTCCAGGGCTAGCTGCAGTCCAGAAACAAATTAGGTATTTTCTTGTGGCCAGGAGCCCAGACTAATAAACTCTGCAGACCTAACTTTTCATACAGATGGGTTGTGGCTTCCTGCATTGTGTTTCCATTTGTATTGAAAATTACCCTGGCTCTGGCATCACTGGCTCTGTGCCAAGGCTAATTGGCCTGCCCAGCCATGTGCTGACTCCTGAAGAGCTCCTTAAATCCTTCCTGCACTGCTGTCCCCAGTGCTGAGGAGCAGCCCAACCCAGCATCCTAAAGGGGTGTGGTTTCCTTGTTTGTTTGCTTCTGGTTTTTAAAAACCTTTATTTGTATTTGTTTGATCATTTCAGAACCTTTGCGGCTCTGCTGTCTTTGGGGAGGTGCTGTGCTCCAGGGATGTGGGGTAATGCAAGCATGATGTAGCAGCAGAGGGCAAGCACAGGGCTCTCCTGGGTGCCTGGTGTTTGGCCAGTGTCAAACCACAACAATGAGGATGAGTTTTTTTTCCCCTTGATTACATTTTAATTGGATTTCAGGAATCAACTTCATTGTGAAAACAGGATAAATTTTGTTTATAAACAGAAGTGTTTGGGATAGACAGCACTAACCCAGGCGAGACAGTGCAAGGCTTTCCTCGGTTAACTTCAGTTCAGACCAGATACAAATCAGTAAAAAATTTGGAAGGGAAGTGTCCTGTCCTGTTCATTTTATGTTGTAGATGAAAGAGCTTTCCTTAAAGGTTTGAATTTGACACCCATTTTTCTACTTGCAGTGTAGTTCTAAGACTGTGTCCTGCCTCTTGGCCTTCCTTTGATAGCTCAGCACCCAAAAGGATACAAACAGGCCAAGGCACTGGGAATTAACAACATTGGGAAATCAAAAAAGTGATCACACGTTTGATTGGCAATATTGTAGGGTGGTTGGGGGTTTTTTGTCATCTATGAGGAAAGCAGGTTTTAGTAATAAAATTATTGTCATGCTTGATTAGTATGCCTGTGGAAGGAATTCTGGGACTGGTCAAACTGAAGTTGTGCAGAAAATACATCACAGGCACATTGCTGGGCACTGTAATTCTTGCAGCTCAGAGTAAGAAATAGTAAGAAAGACCTCACCAACCCTCTGTGGCAAAATCAATCATGTCAGCTCTGTCAGAAGGCTCTGGATCTTCTGCCAGGACTGGCCTTTTCATCTGCTGTTTCTTACTGGTTGTTTATAAATTGCAAGGTTGCACCAGGTTTCTTGGCTCTCCATGCACTAAGTACTTTAAACATATCACAGAAAAATTTCTGAAAGCACTGACAATGTCATTCATTTTTCTTTCTTCTCGTTCACCAACTAAATATAATATTATCCAATGGATAAAAATGACTGACATTTGTCAGGTTGTCCCCAGCAAAATGCTTGAATCCCCAAATACCTTAACATAATTAAGTTATCTTCACAAAATTTCTTCAGTGATCATAGTGGTACTATTGCTGAGTTTCTCAAGGAAACTCAATCTAGATACTCATGCTACAGATGTGTTAACTCCCAGCTATTCCCCCTTTTGGGCTTTTCAACTATACCAACCAATTTCAAATAAGTCTGACAGCAAAAATGCCACAAAGATATCAAATTGCCTCAGGCTCTGTGGCAATCTCTGCTGCCATCACTCAGGGACAGCGTGTTTTACAGTGTCCCTGCAGCAGCAGGGCATGTGGAAGGGGGAGAGGCCATGCAGCTGCTCCAGCTGTGGGACAGGCTCTAGCTGGAGCACAGGCAGTGCCACAGCACCCTGGGATAAGATGTGAACTCAGTGCATAGCTCCTGCCACTCCTGGAATGGCTTGTTCATGCATGGAAACCTGTTTTCCAAAGAGACTCTAGTGCCTTCCAGAA
Source organism: Brachypodius melanocephalos (assembly GCA_013398615.1). NCBI lineage: Eukaryota > Metazoa > Chordata > Aves > Passeriformes > Pycnonotidae > Brachypodius > Brachypodius melanocephalos. The sequence goes on along the minus strand of VZSR01000245.1, from coordinate 1,918,478 downwards.
GAACAGACCATGTCCCCAGGGCTACCTCTTGATGCTGCTGTTGCCTCAGTGTTTGTCTGGATATGAGTGGGTCCCAGCAAGGAGTCCAGGCTGTTCTGCAGTGTCTTCTCAGGTGATTCATGATGTCTTTGTATTGAAGTCATACACAGGACTTAGTAGTGTTTTCAAAATCTTTTGGGAAAGAGAGAATGCATTATAATAAAGTCATCAACTGGAAATATCTAGAAAAACGAGCTGGTTCAGATTAGGACTTTCATAACTCCAAGGTTTTATCAGTGGTTCAGTTCAGTCATGATTTTTTGTTGTTTTGCTTTGAACATATGCAGTGATGCCATGCCCCATGCATGTAGTTAAGCAAGAACAAGGCTTTGTTACGGTTTATTTATTATTGAGAAATAGCCAGACTGGCCCAAAACGAGGTATCTCAATAGAACTGTTGTGACATCAGCTATATTTGTGTGTATCTACCTTGCCTAGGTGTGGCAAACTGTTCTTGTATATGGACTTCATGCAGTACATGAATATGCAGAAGTGTTTGTGTGTAAAGCAAGTGTGGATGCAAATCTCCACATTCTACTGTAAATACCAAACAGTGTGTTAAAAAAAGGTTTTTCCATTTAAACCCCGCCAAGAATCCCTTTTATTATCATAATTTCTTTTTAATCTTACAGCAGGTATCATCTTTGACAGAACACCTGGGATGGGGCTGCTTTAGCTTCCATTGTGATCCCAGCCTGGGTGTGCAAGACTGTGGATGGGAGGGATGGCTCTGCCCCCCTCACATGCTTCATGTTGCTCCAGCCTTTGGCTTTTTCAGAAATGTGTGTTTCCTACGTGGGCAGGGCTGATGTGCCATCTGTTGGGGGGATCAGCATCCCCAAGCCACAGCCCTGCAATGCTCCTAGACGATGTAGGATATGTATGACTGGAATGTAGCGGCTTGCATTTGCATTTCACACATTCAGCTTTGCTTCACACATTCCCCTCTCTCAGACACGATAAAGGCAAGGAACGCTCTATTTCTTGTCAGCATGGATGGATGGCACCCCTAGAAGAGAATGCATTTGAAGCAATATGTTCTGCATCACTGACGTAAGCCGAGAGGCTGTTAAGGCAGGGCAGGTTTGTTTTGCTATTCAGCGCTGGTGAGAGGGGCACTCGGGGACTGGGTGTCCTTGAATTTAAAGGAGATTGAAGTGTTGCATTGTTCAGAATGAAGGGGAAGAGGATGGGAGCAGAATGATGCTGCAGCACACGGTAAACACTTGATTGCAGGAGCTGAATAGGCTTGGCCTACATTTTGAATCTCATCGTGGTCTCTTTTATTTCACTCATTTGTACCCCCGACTCTGCAGCCAGTCCCAGGTTTGCTCCTGCCGTTTCTCAAACATTTTTCTATAGATCTGTGATGCTGAGTGGGCACCTTGGCAGAAGAGCAGCACGTGCCTAAGGGTTGTTTGTGAATGAGGGGTGCCAGGGTACACCAGGGTATCTTGCACACAAGATCATTTCTCCCTGTGTTTAGTCCTTTTAAGATTGAGAGTCGTCTTCATGAGATTCACTGAGCAATCTCTAAACCTTCATTTCACATGGTGTGGCAGGGCTGTAATGGTCAGTGTGCAGAACTCTTTCTGAATTTCTAAAAGAAAAGTTTTATCTGTAGCAAGCCCTGTCCTTTCCCTTGCCCTACCCGCCACACAAACCCATCACTCATCCTTCATTTCCCATTCCACCTGGGGAAGGCATCAATGTAGTGAATGCTAAGCACTGAACTCATTTGCAACTTGCCAGAGCCACTTCTGTTATTGTTTATTTTCTGCTTACCTTGGAATAGCTAACAAACAGGGAGTGCATGGGAGGGGGGATGTATGGGGGGGTAACACTTGCAGAGAAAATCCACAGTAGTTCCCAGCATCATTCCTTTAAATATCCAGATTTTTTTGCAAATCAGTCAGTGGAGACCAAGACGTATGTAAAATTATAGTTAAAATTAAGATGGGAAAAGAAAAATACTGGTGTTTTATATCTAGCTGATATTTGACAGGAATGGGCAATTCTGATTCTGTGCAAATCTGAATTCTTTGCTGGAGATGAAGGAAAGAAATGGAGACAAATTTGATGCAATGCATTTGTAATAGAGAAAACAACTTTTGGATATATTCACAGAGCTTGTTACATTTTTCTCTTACAAAAAAAGTCTTTAGAACTTCGAATTATAGCTGGAATTACAGCTGCTTTGAGGGACTTTTGAACCTCTGTTTCCTTGCCTCCTGTCTCCACTGCATGGATGATTAGAACAGTAGCAAACAGTGGTGACTTACTCATCCTTTCACCCTTCATATACAACCCAAAACATTTTTTTGTCAATTTATTCAATACCTTACGGTTGATTCCCAAGGTATCTGATAGATACATCTTTGATTCCCACCATCCTTTAGAATGATATCTTAAAAATATATAAACTAAGATATGTTACTGCTTGATGCATATCACAGAGTATAGAACAGTATAAAATGCATAAAACAGAGTATAAAGAATGATGTCTCCACTCTTTGAAAACAACAGCATTTGTCAAACTATTTCTAAATTTCAATCCACAAGTTCTGTAAGATGGGTTTACAGCTAAACTTCCAACACTAATTCCTAATATTTCCCTGGTAATCACTGCCCCAAGCACCCTTGCCATTTGTTTGTGTTATATGCAGAATTCTGGAAAAAAATTAGAAGTAGCTCAGTATAGAGGTTAATAATTCAACTGCTCTCTGATTTTAATTTCTTATGTCATTCAGGGACTGAAGGCTCTGCAGTATTTGCATTTGGCAAAGCTGGAGAAACTCCAAGATACGATTGTGTCCCTGTTAGTGCATTAAAAAACGAGCAGCTTCAGGCAATGGACGGGTGGGACTTGGTCTGTGGATGTGATCCCTGGCTCTGCTAACACCCTGGACATGTCCTGCTCATGCTGTTTGGAGAAATGTTCAAGTTTGCATTCAACAGTACAACAGTGAGCAGGGCTGAAGGATGGACCCGAGTGTGTGAGCCCCCCCTTCCTCCCTGTGACGTGCCCACCGAGATCAGAGACTGCACTCACTATGTGACATTTCCCTCTGTGCCCTCTAATGCCACCTGTGACCCTGACCAGGGAGGGCAGGGCTCCAGGAGGGTAGCATGAGACCCGAGTGGTGCACGAGTCTGTCACTCATCAAACAGCTAGAGAGACACAGGACAGCTGATGGGTTATGACTGGGATTGCTACCCTTGGGACTAATCCTGGACAAAACATCCAAACGTGGGAAAAGGAGGGTAGGGGGTTGTCCTGAGGAGACACTTAGTGAGGTGGCACTGGGGTGTGGCAGTGTGTGAGTGATCCCTGCCCCAGCTCCGGGCATCAGATTGCTCAGCTGGATTCTTGGTGCTCTGGATGATGTGTGTCCTTCCAGCTCCTGGAGCTGCAGTGGGTGTCTATCCCGTGGTATCCCATAATATCCTGCATGGCATTAAATCTGGTGGTGATCTCCCCTGCAGAGAGCAGCTCAGAGCTGTGCAGTGCTCAGGGACCAGCAGCAGAGCAGGCTGGGGCAGGGAGAGACAGGGTTGAAGCTCTTCTGCACAGGTGACATTAGAAGCACCAAATCTGTATCTTGAGATCAGAGCTTGTCCCAAAGAGATAGGAGACCTTTCCCTCCTCCCCTTGCTCTGCAAGGCAGCCCTCCAAAGGCCTCAACTTTGTTTCACTCCATGTGTTCATTATTGCTTTTTAATGACTGAATTCTCACTCAACCATGAAATAATTTAGGGAAAACCACATTAACAAGCAGACTTGCTAAGTTCATAATTAAGGTATTTTCAAATATTATGGGTGGAAATTAACTTACAGTGCTGTCTGTGGAAACAGTGCAGGAGGCAGCAGGTTGTCTTGTGGAGTATTTAAGCAATACTTGCTGGTATTGGCCAGGACCTGGACAAATCCACAGCAATGGAGCACTGAGGGTGTTGATATTGGTGGAGCAGTGGCTGGAGCTGATGTCACCGTGCTGGCCATGACACCCTGAACTGAGGGGTTTGTCTTTTTCCTGTTTGTGTTTCTCCTAAATTGTGTGTCTTTTAAGAGGAAAGAGGGTGTCTTTTTCAGAAGAAACTGATGCTAGAAGACCTTCAGCATCAATCCCAAATGTCTTGTTCCTCTGCAGCCTAAACCTTGGGGCAGCTCACTTTCTCTATTCCCTCTCTCAGGAAAATTGGGAATGGGGCTGGGCAGGACACAGGTAAGGAAAATGTTTTGGCAAGAAAAAAGATGTTTTGATGAAACTAAATTGTTTAACAGAAATGGCAGGCTCTTGATATATTTATATTGAATAAACCCATGAAAAACCTAACTTAATGTTTTGTTTGGGTTATTTTTTGTTTCAGAAAAGGAAATGAAAATTTCACTTCTGGATGCTTATTTAAAAATGACTTTTCAATTCATTGCTGACTACTGTCATTTCAGGAATGGGAAATAATTTAAACATTCACAAAGAAAACAATATATTTTTTAAAAAATAGATGTTAGCAAACTGTACTGGTTTTGCATGGGCTGCTTTTGGTAGCAGGGAGGCTTCAAAGATGGTTCTTGTGAGAAGCTGCTGGAAGCTTCCCCCATGTCCAGCAGAGCCCATCCCTGATGGCTCTGAAGATGGACAGGCTGCTGGCCAAAACTGGGCCAGTGAGAGGGGTTGGTGATGCCTCTGTGCTGAGATATTTAAGTGGGGAAGGCATTAGGGAGGTGTGGTTTAGATGTACTTTAAATAGGTCAGTGGAGAAAGGTCTTTCAGATGAGACTGTGCTGAGCCTAGCAGGGTTAACCTTAATCACAAAAGGCATCCACACTGCAAGGGAAGATGTTGATAACCTGTGAGCTGTGATGTCAGGGTGTGAAAGCTAGGAATGGAGATGTGCTAGGTGGCTACAGGCACTCATCAGGTTGTGTTTCTGTCAGCCTGGCTTGTGGGGAGAGAAAGAGTTAACAGCTAAAATTGTTTCATGGCCAGTACACGTGGTAAATAAGATTACCTATAATGAGATTAGCCTTGGACAGACCAAACCAGTGTTGAGTTCATCTTGGTCCGAGGCAATCCTGAAGCAATTGTAGCAGCAGAGAGGATGTAAGTGGTGCTGGCTGTCCCAGCCTGCCAGGGCCATGCCAGGAGGTGGTGGCTTCTCATTTTGGGTGGAACACAGCTGCTGCAGGGAAGGGGTTCTGTGAGTGATGCACCTCGCTGCAGGAATATGATGCAAATGGATGTAATGAGCTTCAAAGGATCATCTCTGGTGAAGACTGAGTGTGGTTAGAGCTGGAAAGATTTGTGAGGTGCCAGGTTGGTCAGCAATGCTCCCAGGGCTGGGCAGCAGGGCACATGAGTGGACAGAGGTGGGAGCTTTGGGGTTTGCCTGGCAGCAGCAGGAGGTGGGGCAGGGGTGTGGAGCCCCTCCTGTGACCCGAGGGGTCAGGCACTGCCCAGAACACCGGGATGGTGGGCACCTGCTGGGGCCTGCAGCCCCCAGGGGGAGGGTATTGGCTGGAGGCACAGGAATGGATGTTATCAGGGGCAGGGAAGGGAATTAATGCAGCCTTAAATAAATGTAGCTGGAATGAGACACCTGACAGTGTGTGTTTGTGCTGTCTTTGAACAAACAGATTTTTGTCTGGGATGGATTAAATTAGATATTAATTTAAGTAAAAATATAGAGGGAATAGAAAAAAGCAACCTGGTAGCAAAGTCGTTGGCTTCAGAGGAACAGTCCCGCATTTCCACGTTATTTTCTCAGTGTGTTGCACACAGCTTCTCTAGGGGGGCCTCCCATAAAAAATAGCACCAAAAGGCATAAACCTAAACAGGGATTTAGGAAAACAGCCCAAACCCCCACAGGGTAGAGCTGGGGTGCTCCTGCTGAAGGCACAGTACCACTGGGGAGAGCTGGATGAGAGCTGGACGTGCACTGTGCAGACCTGGCCTCAGACAGGTTTGTGTTTGCTGATCTGTCCTAAGTCACCAGTGCTGACATCCCACACACTTAAACCATCCATTGGATCTCTGTGGTGTTGTGGTGGTGTAAATCAAATCAAAATCTGTCCATGTAGTGCTGTTGCCAGTACAGGACTGGTGTGGTGGTGGTTTCATGCCAGCTCAGTGTTATCCACCCAGTCTGTCCCACTGGGAATAGCTCAGATGTCCCCCTTAATCCAAGGTCTCTGCTACAGTAATGCACAAGGCAACTGTAAATGGCAAATGATCATCATTTTAACAGACACAATTTACATTCCTACCTCTTGGACCCTTTATTTCCTTGGCCAAATCTCACTGTCATCCATCAACTTTTGCTATTCAAAATCTAAATAAATTTGCTAATTTTTTCCAATCAAATATGAAATGCTTATTCTACTTTCAGTAATTAATCTTTTTAGCACATTTAAATGATCTTTTAACAGAAGAAAATATGACCTAGGAGTCTTTGAAGCCAACCTACTCTTTTCTTTTCCCGTTGCTTTTCACTAAACACAGTGTCTGTAGTGCCAGACTAAAATTATGCTGCTTAAACTTGATAAAGTACTGCATCAACAACAAAAAAGGAAACTATGACAGATAAATGAACAGAAAGGAAAAAAAAAAATTCATAGTACGCCAGGCAGGCTTTTCTTTTCCATCTCACATTATGCAGTGTGCAGAAGAATCCAGTTTGAAAAAATGACTCAGAGCAAAGTGCTAGTCAGAGAGCAGGCATGAAGGCAGACACAGAACTGCTCACAGACCAGATAAAGTGAGTTTATTGCCAGCTCTACCCCAGCACACCAGGGATTTAAGCAAGCTGTGTCCTCCAGGGCAGTGGGGGCCTGGCCAGGGTCCCCCCTGAGCCCCAGCCTCAGCTGTACCTGCCTCAGCCCAGGGCTGGCTGGGCATCCTTTGCTTTGAAGGCTGCCAGAAATAGAGATGAACTAGATGGAACAGTTCAGCATATTAAATTGTCTCTGTGCAAATTGAGAGTGAGCATATGAAGAGGGAGATTGGTGTTTGCTGTATTTCTCTTTCTCAGAAACACTATTAGTGATCTCCCACTTCAGCACTTCACTTGTTGGTTAGTCCCCATTCTCCAAATGCCACTGTGTCACAGAGGGAACATCAGCCCAGAAATAATTAGTATGGCAATTTGGCACTCACTCTTCAAATTACATCTAGCAGTTGCATGTAAAATTGTCTGTAGAAATCATCTGGCTCTTACCAAGAGTTAGTTTAATAATGGAGCTTGTTTTGTTACCACCACTTTTATGTTGAAGTCTGGTGGTTAAGAATTGTTTTCCCCTCTTGCTGATGGAATCATCTTCTAGCAAAAGCAAGAGAGACTAAGCCTTTTCTGCTGCAATCTGCTTTGCTGGAGTGAGGAGTCCTGACCTAGTCTCTCTTCAAAATATAAATGTTCACTGACTGTGGCTCTCTGGGGAGACCCACCCAAATGCTGGATTTCATACATGTTATAGACTATTGCACCCCTTCCTCTTATCACTAATTAACTATTAATTGGTGCAGAGATATAGTAAGACACCCTACTTCTTATGTGACTACTGAACCTAGACTGGGCTATGATTCTTCCTGGTACAAAGGAGGAAAGGTAGCAGGAAAGACTGAAAGACAATACCCCAAACCTAGAGAGGAACCAGCTTTTCATTGCAGAAGATCCAATGCCCTCAACTTGAATTTTACTCCCCTCCATCCTTGATGGATATTTTCATGACACTTACGAGAGAAATGCAGTGTATTTTTCTTTTTGCCAAAACCCCCTCATCTTGAACCTGAGAAAACTTCTTCAGCAAGGGGGAGTTTGACCCAGCAGGTACAGTCCCCTGAAATTGTCCCAGTCCAGCATGTCAGCATCATCCCAGCAGCAGTATTTTGTCCAGCCTTCAGCAGATTACTAAGTGACTTAGCAATCAGCCTTTCCCATGACAGCAGGAGGTTGTGCAGCAGACCTTGCAGGTGGGATTTTAAGAGCAGGAATAATAGATAATGATGGGGCTATGTCAAAGGAAAATACATCCCTATAATGTGGACATTACAGGATTTCTGAAGCTGCTTTCAAAATGGGTCCAAAGGATATATCCAGCAGTGCAGGGCCTCTGGAAAAAGAAATCAGGCAGCCAGTGTACTAGATGGAGAACAGTAAACAAAAAGGAACAGGGTGGTTTGTGTGTGCATGTGTGTGCTCATTCCTCTTGGGCTTTGCACAGCCCCAGGAGCTTTTAGAGGACAGCAGGTACTGCCCATCAGCTGATGTCTGACACAGACACATCAGGAGTGAATGCCAGGCAGTGCAGGTTGGTTTGGGCACCTTTCCACGACTTTAACCACAGGCTTAGTGTGTAACTCTGCCCTTGGTGACACAGATGATATGTGGTTTTGAACGTGTGGAGTAATGAAAAGCTGTAAATGCACACTGTGAATATGTTTTCACATGGAAGGTTCTTTTGCTGTGTGCTTTGTGGCTACTCCTTAGATTTCATCTGTTGCATTTTTCCTATGGATTAAAAGTAATTCAGGCCGATACCATGACAGCTGTGTGGCCAAGGAGCTGGGTGGGGAGGGACAGAGGAAGGTGTGATTTTCACTGTCCATTTATTCCTTGGAGTCAGTGCTTGCTTGAACTGCAGTGCAATTAACCAAACACCTGATGCTTATGCATTAGGGCAAACACCTGATGGTGTTTGTAATGGTACTAAGTTATGAGCACTCATGGAATGGGGTGTTGCTCTAATTGTCATACTTTTCTTCTGGCAGCCTTTAGGCCCCACTGGATTAGTAGCTCCTGTAATGGTTATGACTGTCAAATTAAGCCATCTGTAAACACTAAAACTTGCAAGCTCTTACCAAATTCACAGCACTCGTGTCTGGGAAATAAGTTCTGCATCTTTTCAGCTGGCTGTCAGGAAAATTTCTGAAATGGCTGGCATGTGCCTTGGTCCCTTTGTCCCAGTGCATCCTCTCCCTGTGCTCTCCTAGCCAGTGTCTCCATCCTGCTCCTGTGGGGGAGGCAGCAAGCATGGGGCTCCTGCCCTGCCACCCATGGCTGGGGTGTGCTCTGCCCGCAGGGTGCCAAGAGGCTACCCTGAGCGGCAGTGCCTAATTTATGGCTCTAAGCAAGCCACAATGAGTCACAGCCTTCCCAGCAGGAAGGCAGCCCCCTTGGAACACACATATTTAACAATTTGAACACAAAGGAGTGACTTGTGCCTTAAACCAGGCTCAATTCCACATCAGAAACCAAATAGGAACGAAAGGCTGGGCTCACAGGGTGCTGTTCATCCTTATGCCTTGCAGCAACCACGGAAGATGCTACAGATATCAGAGTGGTGTCACCAAGCTAATTTCCCATACCTGTCTGCAGGCAGCCCTAGGCTGTGTCCTTGGTGCCCTGCAGCAGTGCCCAAGCTCCCCTGCCCGTCCCCAGTGCCAGCCCACCTTCACCCAGACAGGGTTCCCGTTGGTAAGCACGATGTGTAACTCATTCTGCAAACCAAAGGTGCACTGTGATAACCCCTGGTGTGTTGCTCACACATTGGGAAATGTCTCCAGGCTGCTCTTGCAGTGCACAGACAGGCCAGGGCAGAACTGCTGAGTGGAGGAGGGACAGACCAAACCTCACGGATGGGCTGTTGGAGTTTGCTTGTTTTCTGCCAGGTTTAAAGGATCAGCTGGCTGATGTCAGCTGGCTGATGTCACGTTTCCCTGTGTGAAAGCTGGGTCAGAGAAATCTGGGATGTGTCACAAGAACTTTCAGTGGCGAGGCTTTTGCTTGCATTTGTCACCATGGCAGGGCTGGCTGAGCAGCTCAGAGCCTGCTGTGAGACTGGGCTGGGGCTTGGCTTGAAAGAAGCAGAGCTGGGCCAGCAGTGCTGGCTGCTCACCAAGGGTTAGCAGAACAGAGGGAGTCATTGAGATATCCTGCCCTGAGACAGCTCAGGGCTTTGAAAATGCTTTAGGTGACCTTAATTTTGATTTGGGGTGTGCAGTAATGAGCGAGTGGTGTGATGAATGTGTAAAGCTGACAGAAGGCTCTGGCGTCTGTAAAGAAATAGGATGTGCAAGGTCAGGAGAGGTGTGCAGGGTGAAGCGATGTTTCAGAGGCAGTGAGCATGCCAGGCTGACTCATGAGCTGAACTGTGCAATAATCACAGGTAATTACTGCACACCAGCCAGGAGAAGGATTTGCATACACACCACGCTGGACCACAGGGCCCGTTTGGGCTCTGGCACACTCCACTCACAGCTCAGAGCAGACAGGCAGAGAGATGAGGAGCCATTTCCAAACACAGCCAATATTCTCTTTGTTTCCCCATCCAGCTTCCAGACATGACATTGAGCCATGATGTGCAAAAGTGAGGAGACAGGGAGCTACTGCCTTCAGAACAGTGAAGGGCAGATGAGTGCCTGTATTCAGCCCCTCAAAACACTGCCTGCACTACAGGAATGTGCTTCTGAATCTACAGTGAGGAATTCTCTTGCAAGCCAATGTATTTTTTACTGAAATAAAAACAATGGAAATCCTGAAAAATAATGAAGCCCTGTTGGACAGGATCTCTCAGGCAACACAGGCCTGAGCTTATCAGCTGAGGGACGGGGTAACACATCTGCCTGGGTCTCCTGTAACAGAGAAATCCCAAGGGATTCTCATTGTCCCAGGGGGCAGGTTTTGAGGCTGTGTCCTTGCAGTAGGAAAATAACTTTAGTACCTCCACTCTGGTGCAATTAGAGTCCTTGTGAGATTAGGGTTTAATGTCCCCTTCCTCTCCCTTGACCTTGCCCAGATTCGTGGCTGGGTTGGTGCTATGGCAGTGAGGGCACGTGTCGGTGTGCAAAGACACAGCACAGGTGAATTATATCCCAAAGTGGCTCTCTGACTGCAGGGATGAGCACAGGTTCTCTGTGTGCCTGTGAACAGGCTCCTTGAAAGCAGAGCAGACGTACAAGTCTTGTGGAAAAGAGCAGGTCAGTGTTCTCATGCCCTGGGTAGGGGCTGCTGGAACCTCCTGCTGTTCCCTGTACCCCCATAGTGCAGCTCCCAAAACCCAGTGGTCACAGAGAGCTCTTGCTGTGGATCTGAGGGCTGCATCCATCAGTACCTCCGACACCATTTCTCTCCCCAGCTGGGCTTTAAGATCTGTCTGCTGCAGACACGTTCTTTTGGAGATTGTTTTGGAGGTAACCAGCCTTTATCAGTGTCTCACATGACATGATTAGAAAGAGAAACTTAACTAAGCAATAATTAGCATCTGCCTAGACTTATATACAAAATGTGAAATACACAAAGCAGATATATATACATACTATATATTGCAGACAAGTGTGTATGCCTAAACTTTCTTGCAGCAAAATACAACTTCAGATTAAGAAATACCAAATTGTACTCTTTTGGCTATAATACAGGTATTTCCAATCTATTTTTAGCTTTATCTGGCTAATTCAGCCACACTTGGCTAGCTGTAAACTTTCTCTTCTCATGATGCTGATTTTATCCTGGTACCCAGAGTCTCTCTGGCAATAGCTCTCCTCCCTCCCATTCCCTGTTTACCTTTGGGAACCTGGAATACCCCGTGATTGGTATCACAGCACCCGACTGCGTGCTGCTATTCGAGTGGGACAAAAGGAAACGCTACCTGGTCCCGGCAGCTGTGGGGAGATGACCGTCGCTAAATGATTCACTTTTAACACCTCAAATCCGTATTGCGGGTAACTGGAATGGAGCCAGCCATGCAAGAAGAACAAATCTCTCTCCCTGCGAGTGCCGTGGCTGGGCAAGGGGTCGCTGCCACAGCCCGGGGGTCACGGCCGAGGGGCTGCGCTGGGATGACACACTGGGGAGCAGGGTGACACCAGGAGCGACGTGCCAAACATTGGGGCTGCAGAGCACCAGCCCCTCCCCAGGCTGTCAGGAGAAGGGGCGAGGGCTGGAGCAACTCCTGCGGACTGTGGGGACGCGATGGGCAGCGCCGTGGGCTGGCTTTCGCTCCTGACTGAGATGCGAACCCTCGCTGAGCCGGCCGCGTCTCTTCCCGTCCCGTCCCTGTCCCTGTCCCTGTCCCTGTCCCTGTCCCTGTCCCTGTCCCTGTCCCTGTCCCGTCCCTGTCCCTGTCCCTGTCCCTGTTCCAGCCGCAGCATCCCCTGGTCCCGCAGCGCTGCAGGCTCTGCTGCAAACAATCCTGGGCCGTGTTTTTTCTCCCCCGTTCTCTTTGCGGACCATCCGACAGCCCCCGGCCGTGTTTTTCTCCCCCGTTCTCTTTGCGGACCATCCGACAGCTCTCCCCCGTGTTTTTCTCCCCCGTTCTCTTTGCGGACCATCCGACAGCCCCAGGCCGTGTCTTTCTCCCCCGTTCTCTTTGCGGACCATCCGACAGCCCTCCCCCGTGTCTTTCTCCCCTGTTCTCTTTGCGGACCATCCGACAGCCCCAGGCCGTGTTTTTCTCTGTTCTCTTTGCGGACCATCCGACAGCCCTGCCCCGTGTTTTTCTCCCCCGTTCTCTTTGACCATCCGACAGCCCCCGGCCGCTCGCTCCGTGTCGGCTCGGGAGTCCCCGCTGCACGGGGGTGAAATAACACCGGATCAGACAGACACAGCTCTCTGTTCAGGCCCGAAACAACCTCAGAACAGCCCTCGGGAGAGAAGGAAGCAAGTTTTTAAGTTTTATTTTATCGCCTCTGGAGCCGGCTGGCGCTTCCTCAGCGTTCCCAAGGGGCAGGAGCACAAACACTGCACCACCAAGGGAACAGCGAGAGCAAGGCCAGGCCAGGCTCCCCGTGAGTTGGTTTGAAACACACAGGGTTTCTAAAGACATTTTTCTTTATGGTTGGACAAGAGGAGTTTCAGTGACTTGCAGCTAAGGGTACCCCACCAAATCACTCCATCCTATTGAATGCACAAAGTACCCAACTGCCGCTTTTAATGCAGGCCAAGTTCCAGCAAAGGACAATTTTTTTTTTTTTTTGCGAAGAAAAGGTGGTGTATATTAATTCTTGTACCAGTATTAACCTCTGTGTGGGGGAAAAAGTGTTGAATGCTAGGTTTCTGAAGCCATAAGCTCTCTGTTAACCATTACATCATATGATGCTCTGGCTAAACCTACACCAGATGGTAAGTTGCCCAAAAGTACGTGATGCAAAGGCTAAACATCACCATAACACGTAGTAGTCCAAACTCTTACCCTACAGCATCACAATATGTAAAATAAACTTAATCCTGTATAACTTCTAGACAGCTCAGATGATGCTTTCCATACACAAAGAGAAACAAAGGCATGAGGAGAATATGGCACCAGCACAGTCTGCAATGTGCACAGAGCCTCTGTGCTTAGGCTTTTTCTGTCCAGGGTAGGTCTTTCACCTTGCCAGCTACATAACTTTCTCCTTCTGAGCCTTTGGGCACTTCTTAGACAATGAATTGCCTAGGAGGCAGCACTTAAAATTTAATTCAGTGAGGGAAGGCAGTGCACATGAATGATATAGACTCTACTAGCCCTTGTAGACTATATGATTTATACATTCACTCCAACAGCAGTGAATGAACAATATTATAGCAGGCAATATGCTACTGTGCTGTTACTTCCATGCCTTGTCTTTTTAATGAAGGGGTTTATACCTTCAAAGTTAATTAACTCATTTCTCAAAATCATTTACACATCTGCTCTGTTTCCAGTAAAACTTACTTTCTTAACTTCTGAGTTACATTAAAATAAAACAAAACCAAACCCCTCTTTGTATCAGACATGTCACTTCATTTGTAATGAGTTCAGATGCGGAATTGCTAATAATGACAGATTTCATGGGCTGAAATTGTGTCATTTTGCACTGGTAGCTGCTGGAAGGACAGTCAGATAAACAATGGCCATGAGCCACTGTTGTACTCAGTGTCCCATCCCTGCTGCAAAGCAGGCTCAGTTTGGGGTGTCTGTGCTGTGTGCCAGGGTCCTTCCTGTCACTGGCAAGTTGGAGCTGAGGGGATCTCCAGTTCCTGGCTAAACCTCTGTCACCACAGCCCCCACGGCTACCTGGAACAGAATGCTACAAAGAGCTTTTCCAGCTGACTGCAGGGTCTGTTTTGGTTACTGCTGGCCAAACCCCTGGCTGCCAAGGGGAGCACTGGGTGTTGTGGGGTCTCAGCCAAGCCCCACTTCATCCCAGGCCTCTGCAGAGCTGTGGAGTGGGCATAAGCACAGCACTGGGAATGGCAGCACTTCAGAAGAGCAGTGCAGGCAGGGCTGTCACTGCCCCTGCTGTGCCACGCATGGGGAGCAACCCTGCTTCCTCCTCCTGATGAGCAGACATATTATTTTAATTAAACTTTTATTTCAATAACCCTTATGACATGTGGGCATGGCTTGGGCATCATTAAACCCAAGGAACACAGAGTGTAGCACTCCATCTGCTTTTAACAGCAACACGACTGTTTGGGCAGCACACAGAGCTGAGTACTGTTAGTGTTTACTGTAGAACACCTCATGCCAAATTTAGCCTACAAGCTGATCACAGGCGTGAGGTTTCATTATTTCAAGTGATTTATTCTTTTCTGATGCGAAGAACACCTCTTCTCTGCACCAAATGCTGCTTGTGAAGTCTGCTTTTCCACTTAAGGGATGCTAAGCAGAAGCTAACCAATGAAATGAAGGTAAATTTAATTACAAAAACCATAACGTTCTTCAAAACCAACAGCTCACCAGCAAGGAAAAATACAAATAGAAACCCTTTGGCAATGCTGAAGAAATATCTGGGGTCGAGGTGAAAGGGGCACAGCTTGACAAGTATGCTGAAAGCTGAATGTGGATTACCCGTGAGTGCAAAAAATGAATAAATGCGTTTTATTCCATTATATTAATGAAATGGTTAATTTGGTTGCTATAGCAACAAGCAACAGCCATGCTAAAAAGCTAAAGGGCCATACATAATGCCAGATACAAGGTCTCTCAAATTCTAAAGCTGATTTTCTTAGGCACAATAGAAGTGATGTGTATTTTCAATATCACCAGCTTTTGCATCAAATCCTGAAGCTAATGCAATAAATAGGCTGGTAGCACAAACCAGCATATGCGTTGGCACCTCATAAAACTTATGGAAGGGTTTACCTATGCACAGTTATACCAAAGGATCCACAGAGTGCAGTGTGGGATGCTTTAACGAGGCTGCTCTGCTGTGATGGTGAAGCAGCAAATGTGTTACAATGGGCAGCTCCTACAGCCAGGGGCAACCACTGCAGCACTAGCCAGACACCATCCTGACAGCCATTTCACCTTTTGGAAAATGGACTTTATGTTCTTTTCACCTGCATTTCATGTGATTTCGATTAAGAATAATAATTCCGTCAGGTTTCGGTGAGGAATCCTGCAGTGCTTGCTTTTGTTTAACATGGAGGCCATGGACAGGGTGACGCATGGTCTTGCCAAGAGGCAGAGAGCAGACTGTAATTACTGAAGCCTATGCAAAGGAAAGAGGAGCGTCCACTCTGCCCTTCAGAGGAGCTTGGGGCACCCCTGCACAACCAGGCTTCCCTGGGAAAGGAGCTGCTGGGGAGGGTCACGGTGCTGCCCAGCCCCAGTGCTTTCACCCTCCAGGCTGGAGCCCTTCACCAAGCACAGGACCACTTCCATTCCTTTGGCTCCCTTTTGTGACAGTGAGATTTATCAAACCCCACGTCACTCACTCTGCCTGTGACAAACACAAGTCAAGGCAGCAAACCCACAGGAGAAACAGAATTCACTGGCTCCCCTTGTTGAACTCAGACCTACAAAATTCAGCCTCATACACCTGCACAAGCAACATGGGTGACTTTTATCTGCAGGCCATCTGTTTTGCATGACATTGGCAGTTGTGTTCCTGAGAAACTTAATTTCTCAACAATTGAACATGAAGCTTTCAGTGCTGAGGCCTAAAACTGTCTGCAACAGGCAGAAGTAAAAGCTGTGATGGTAAGTAGTCTCTAGACTAAACAGGTGAGAACAACGTCCTCTAGGATGATAATTAGCTCCAGTCAGTGGCACGTGCTTCTAATCAGCAATTGTGAGTGTGAGCTGGCGACAGGAGGCATTTGACACTGCTTGCCTCTTGCTGAAATGCAATAAAGGAGAGCTCATCACTGGAGGCAGGAACACTGAGCAGCAACGTTAACTCTATCACTATGCTGGGGTAAAATGTTTGGACTTACAAAAAGACAAGGCAGATAGATCAGTGGTTGCCACTTGTTTTAGTCAACTCGTATGAAAATCATTTATCAAGATTCTCCTGAACCTTACACAGTACCTCAAAACCAAATGGGAAACAGCTTTAAACTGCTGCCCTTAAGGGTCCTGGTTGGCAATCTGTGTGGAAAGGCCCATGCAGTGCAGACAGATGAGTTGTGTGTAACCTCCACCTCTAGAAGGTGATGCTGCAGTGGCCCTGCAGAGAAAGCCCTGCCCAGAAGAATCTTCCTGCAGCTATTGCCCTGCAGTGCTGAGGCTACTTAGGTGGGCTGGTATTTCTACAGCACCACAAGAAACCCCAATAGTTCAGAGGTTTTTTAGCATTTGTCAAGGGGTAGATAAACTGAAGGGCTGCAGCGTTCAGCTGCTGAGCCACAGCAGAAAGGACTTTGCTCTGCTCAGGGCTGAGTCCAAGCTAACCCCCACACACTGCCCCAGCATCCACCTAGGTGTGCCATGGGAAACATTAATAACTTGCAGTTCTTTTACAGAAAAGGAACAATTGCGTTTCCTCATGGTAACTTTAGTGTGCTTAAGCTAGAAGGGGAGAGTGCATGTGTGTGTTTACTGTTAAGATTTGGATTTAGGGCTTCCTTTGTGCAGAGGTGCTAGGTGTCCACTTGCCAAGTTGACCTCCAGCTTCACTGCTTGATAGCAATGAGAAGATCTGCTCCCACATCACAAAAATCACAATGGGCAGATTCAGACCTCTGAGAAAGAAGGGATAAAAGCAGGAGCTCTGCTCCTGGGCAAGGCCAGTGTGGATGTTTGCATAAGATCCAGCAGACTAACCTGAAAAAGAGTTATTAAAAATTGATCTCCCAGAGTAACAACTGGAAAGATTAATTTCTGAGAAAAGAAAGGAAATGGCAACCACAAAAACAAAGCAACCCAGATGGCCCATAAGCAGACTAATTACATGAAAGACCCAGAAGCAACTCTGAAGTTACCAATCCAGCTGCTGAGAGTGTCTGCCAGGTTGCCAGATGTTGCCAATGAAAACCTATCTTCCACAGTTCATCAAAGGAGTGGAGCTGCCTGGTGAAGTGAAACCTCCGCCAATAAAAATAAATATTTTATCTAAAAAATATTTTCTACTAGGAATCGTTGAAAGCTATGAAATTTTAACAACATGTCCAACCCGATGTTACAGTAGATAAATAATAAAATGTACATACAGAGTGCATTGGCAAGATCTCCTTGATAGGAAATATCTATGCTTAACATTTTACTTCTAAGGCTATAGTCTTGGATTGTGTTAAACAAAGTGGTTTTATGAGGCATGAGGTTGATGGCACTCAGCTGGGGTTTGGATAATTTGCCTTGAATCTAGCACTTGCTTTTGCCACCTTGAGATAAAAGGCTTAAAGACAACAAAGCTGGAGGAGCCAAAGGTGACAGTAGCAGGCACTGGAAGGTGGGGAGGCTGTAGAAATGACACTGAGCCACTCTGTGGCTGCCAAGTCACCTCTCCCACAGCTCTGTGTCCACCAGGACACAACAAAGGGAAGCAGCAGTTCTAGGAGGGTAACTTACATTTTGCTCCTGCCAGATTTTGTGAATTGTATGGCTGCTAAAAAGGCTTCCTCTAGCAACTGGTAAAGGATCCAAGCAGAGAGCAGTATACACGTGCAGGGCTTCAACACTGGACACACAGGATGCCCAACAGATTCCTGCAGAGACTACTTTTAATTTTGCTACGAGGTCAAATTAATATTCCATCAGGAATTAATATTCCTGATAAAATATTCCTGATACAAATTAATATTCCTTCAGGAATTAATATTCCTGATAAAATATTCCTGATACAAATTAACATTCCATCAGGAAATTATGTATTTTAAAAGTTCTGTGTGATTTTTTAAATGTGTCTATTGATGTTGCCAATCCAGTGCCTTGGAAATATTTTGTCAGTTCATCCTAGAGGCCAAAACCCAAACTGCCTGTATAGTCTGTTAGTGAGGCAAAACATCTCTTTTTTCCAGTGAACATGTTGGGTGCATTGGGATTCACACAAGCATATTTGGCAGTAATTTTTGGCCTCCAGAGCATCCACTAAACATGGGGAGCATTTTCTGTTCAGGAATATGATATGAATAAGAATGTGCTACCAGAGGATGAACTATGGCACTTCTATCATAATTTAATTTGTCAAATATAGTTTATGGTATTTTATAATAATAATCAATAGCACAACATGTCTAAAAACTGCAAGGGTTAGGGTTGGAGGATGTCAACCATCGTCTCTTTAATAATACATAATTCCTTAAATGTGCAACGAAATCACTGAAATATATGAGCTTAATTTGGAACCTCTTACACTTTGAAAATTCATATCTCTTTTTTAATAACTGGCTACAGAATTTGCAGACTAGACCAGATTTTTCTAATTTTTTCCCTTGGCTCTTAAATGCACTAAATGGGATGATTCCCCATGACCAATGTGAGAAACATATAAACCCCAGGAATGTGTCCTTTGTGGCTCTCTGCCCTGCCTGCTTGCACCCCACCTTACCCTGATGACTTCAGACATTCCTGCAGGAGACCTAATGTGGCTGTTTCTCTGAGTTCCTGCAACACACAGATTTATTGCCAACTGTCAGAGTTAGAAACAAATCAATTCAGGAATGCATTTCCTGAAACTGTTAACTGACTAGACAGAACAAGAGCGGGGCAGAGGGTGGGTAGTAAGAAAAAGGCCTCTATAACATAACCCATTATTCCTTCTTCAGTAAACAAATCAGAGTCTTGATTCACAAAGAATGCCTTTACTTCTGCAGGGATTACTTTATAGCTCCTGCAGAATGCTGAATGTCCTCTGACTATTGAATATTCTTGGAAAAGCTCTGATTTTGCTGCTAACTTCAGCAGGTACCTGTGCTTAGATACTTAGACTAGGTCTCTTGGCACTGTCTTGTATGTAAAAGAAGCCACACCACCAGAGGTGGTACCTTGAGGACAGTAAGATAATTGGGTCTGGGGCTGCAGGAACAAAAGATCTGGAGAGGCTGTCCTGCCCAGCCACAGGTGACACAGCACTGCTCACCCACAGGGCTTGTGGCAGGCAGGATGGGGAATAAGAAGTACATGGTGACAGCCTGGGAGAAGACAGCTACTTCTCCTTGCATCTGCTGTCTGAGAACATAAAACGCTACTTCCAGACCATCTGATTTTGATGTCTTTTTCTGCCCCACTCAAGGGCATGCTGCCTCTAAGGCAGCTCCTCAGCAGAGGGACAAGCACTACATGCAGAGACTCTCCAAACTTTGTCACTGACATTCACAAAACAATTTGTTCTTCCTGTGAGTCCACAGCAGCTCATGTAAGATAAGAAACTACTGTGAGCTTTAAAGAAGTCGCAAGCAAATATTTTCAAAGCAGTATGACTGTCTGTTCCTGTTCATCTGAGTCTGAAAAATCCACAATGATAAATAGGAAAATTAAAATATGAAAACTACTAGTGGAGACACTGGACTTGAGGCTGCCAAGCAAGCCCAAAGCACCAGCAAAACAGTATTGGTAGAGCCAGGACACTAAATGAAATGACACTTGAAAATGTTCAGATTTACAAATGTGTGCACCCTGTGTGTGTGGGGAAGGGAGGCAAGAGGAAGGCAAGTCACAGGCAGACAAAGAGGTGCCAGAGAGGGGCAAAGAGCATGATACATTCTGCACTGTAGGCAATCAATGGAATAATGTACATGTGAATTAACTCATTAAAGGTTCCTGGAGTGAATCTTAGAGATCATGAAACACCAACTGACAAGACTCTACAAAGAAAATCTGTCTAGTAAATGCGAAAAGAAAAATCACAAACAAACCCAAGTTGGTTTCAACATTTATTTATAATTCAGTGTTCAATTTATAAATCAAGAAACAGAAACCAGGGTATCTTTTTAATCAAAGCTTTTGCTGCTCACAATATATGGCATAATAAATTGAACTGATAGATCATTTATTATTGTTATGAAACTAAAGGCTTTATATTCTTAAGTGGAGTAAAGCAGACAGCAATATGTTCATATTAGAAAGTTCCTACTGTGAGTGAAAAATGGATTAAAATTGAGATATTGTTTAGTAAGACAGATGAATCTGTATTTATTTCTGGCTGTGAAACTGCTAGAATTACACACAGCACTGGGGAAAATCACCTTTCCAGTTTGCCCTGTGTGTCTGTGTTTGGCAAATGCAGCCTGCAGGGTGTGTGGTCCGTTTGCACACAATCAGATCTCTGACCTGAAACGTGTACATTCTGCAACATTAACTGGCACAATTAGAAAGTTATTTAGAGGATGAGCTTGGAGCAAAAAATGTTGTCGCTGCTCAGAATCCTGAAACGCAACCTGGACTTCCTAATAAGCCATTTTAACTGTTTGCAGAGATGTTACAAGTGTTCACTGAGGGGCGAAAGTAATGATCAAACCACCCATCCAACACACAAATCTGAAGAGTCCAGCATGTGTCAGTGCAAAGCAAATTTATTCTATAAAGTGACTAGTGTGAAAAAGAATTAGAAAGGATTATAAAAATACACCACCATATGTTGTAGTAGTTGAAAGCGATTAATCCAGTTCTTAAATCCTATTTTAAACTCCCTTTCATTTCTGTCTATAGAAAAATAGAAGCCACATCGCTTTGTTTGAATGCTATGTAGTTAATTACATCTTCTAAGAAACTCTTTTAAAACTAAATGTAATGTTTAATTACAAAATGCTCTCCTTGAAAACAGTTAGCTTGTACATTGATTTGTAGTTCATTAAAAATGCTTTCTTAATTATATTTCCAGCCAGAAAATACACAGAGATTAAAGAGTCCACAGAGAAGTTTTGAAATCACGGCATGAATTGTAACAAGAAAGTTACACTTCAAATAGCGGACAGCCGAGAGCCGCGACCACCTTTCCGTAATTTCAGAACTTAATTGTCACAAAAACCAGCAACTGGAAAGCAGCGCTCGCTGTAACAGCTATCAGCATTACATTTTTTATAGGGGTGGATTTGCAAGGACTAATTAGAAAGCGAATCAATTGCATCAAACAGGCGTGGGGCTCCCGTCAGCCGCGGGGCCGGGCGCCTCAGCGCGCGGGGTTCACGGCCAAGGGCAGCCCGCGCTTGGGCTCGTAGGGGGTTGTCCTGGAAACCATGCGGATGCAGTCGATGACAGGGCACACGCTGAGGCACAGGGTGCAGCCTGTGCAGCTGTCAGTAACCGTGGGCAGGTGGGTTTCGGGATCAAACTGGATAGCCTGCAACCGGGAACAAACATTATTGATGGCGCGCACGGGAAAGGTCACGATCGCTCCCGTTCTGGTGCCTGCGTTTCCTCCGCTACAGCACTTGGAGACATCTTGGTGTGATTCTGCACTGCAGCTATAGCAACTGTTCCACTGGCAGGGAACAAAAAAAAACCCCTCTCCAGACACTGAAATTAGAGAGGTGGGCCAAATTACACCTCAGCAAAAGCTCACGGGCCACAAGGGCTGGTTACAAAAGGACGACTTTGCTCCATGATATTTAAACTCCTAGAGGGTATTTCTCCTTGATGGAAATATTTCCTAAGATAGCAACGTGCTGGGGTTGTTGGTTTACAGGAGACACCAGACCACACCTGTACAGCTTCAGCACAATGCCCATCACAAGGCATTCTTCTGACTTTTACTTTCAGCACAGCATAAACAATCGAATTTAATAAACAGCAGAGAAAAAAACCCACAGCTCATTGTGCCTCGTGTGATTCCTTTCCTTTGCAAATCTTTGAAAGGAATATCAGAGTATGGGGTGGGCAGAGCTTGCTTTAGTTCTCACATTCCATGCAGTGAATCCTCATTACCAATTAGGGTGGTAAGTGTATTTGAATGTGAAATAACAGTTGCAGTCTCAATGATAGAAGCTCCTGCTATAATGGAAATGGCAATTAAAAGCAAAAACGAAAGCATCACACAACCGCAAAGTGTCGATATCTAAAAAGCAAGACCGGAAAAGCAAAAAAATTTAAAAAGCACCAGAAACACTGAATATCCACTTTGAAGAGCTTAGGAGGGAAAATCAGGCCTGAAAGTTGAACTCTGGCAAACAAGCAGTGCCTCAGCAAATCTCCCTGTCCACTGTCAGCATCTGGGGGAGGCAGGCAGGTGATGGGAAGTACTGGTGCTGAGGCAGGTTGGCTCCTAAGGCAGATTTGAGGCATTTGGGGGTTCAGTACTAGGAAGGCACAGAAGTTGCTGTAGCAACCAGCAAGGGCACAAAGTCTGTAGTAACTGCCCTGGATCTCTGAGCTTTACTTTAGCTTGAGCACAAAGAGAGCTCTGGCTCATGAGTATTTAAGGAGGACTCCTTTATTTCTCTCTCCCTAACAACAATGCACATCTTGAAAGGGAGTTCAAAGAGGGAGAGGAAGTCAGGACTACAGTGCTGACTTTAAATTAAGGAAAGCTTTCCTGTTGGAGTCATACAAGGTGACAGCTGTGTAGAGCAGCACGGATATTTCTGAAAAGAAGGAAGCATAAAGCAGATGCTGCTTTGAAGGTGAGGGGAGTTGTTGATTTATTTGCAATTAAGAATTCCTTTGCAATTCTGTTCAATTAATTTCTTTTCATTTTTCTTAATTAAATAAGGAAAATAGCATTCTCCTTTTGTGCTTAGAAAACCTTCTGGGGGTTTAAACTTTGGTTCTTTTGGTGCTGATTTTTTTTTCCAGTTACAGGAAATAAAATTTGGGTTTAAATCTAAACCCGATCTCTTCCTCTCTAAGGGTTATATGAAAAATATAATTCTCTTGATAAATCTGATGTAAGGGGAAAGGTGAAGATTGCAATGTCAACAAGAAATTTAGACAGTTAAAAGGCTACTGTAGTAATCTATTTTGATATAAATACACCACTAATTTTCTTGTATCAGTCAGAAAAAACCTTTGCTCTGACACACTTGTTTCAAATTCAGTTGATCTGCAATGGAATACTTCTTTCTGTGACTTTATGTCGTTCAAGTCATCAGACCTATTATTGGTTAGACTGAATTAAAGATGAACAAAAACTCATGATATCCAGAGCACACTTGGTGTTCAATTAAAGTGTTTGGTTTTGACAAGCTCTTCTCAGACTAATATGTATGGAAACATTTGTGTAGAAATTATTACCTGCTGTATATTGGATTCCATGGAAGTTATGCTAGACCATATTTTGATTTTCTGAAAGAAAATGAGTCCTCCTGTACTGTCTTTTTTACTGCAGACCAGTCCACCAGCTCCAGTGGACATGGCATGGAATGGCACCTAGACATGCTGATGTATTTCATACAACTTGCTACCATATTGAGCAATCAGAGGAACACTTTGTTGCAAACAGGAGCCTCAGCTCAAAATTGGGCCATTTTCTGGTCACAATGATTTCTGCAAGCTTCAACCTGCTGCTCTAAAACCCTGGCAGTTATCCTGGAGAAAGGATTTGTAACTCAATCAAGATCAAAACAAAACCCCAGAAGGAACAAGAACAGGGTTTCTTAAAAAGCATTTGGCAGCAAGACCAGCCCATGTCTCTCTGCATCCCCTTGGTGGGAAGGGATGTGTTCTTTCCTTTCTCCATCATGGACCTGAAAACCATCAAGGACTACATTTACTGCCATTCAACTTGGAGCTCCTTCATTTTCTTCCTCTTAAAAAGAGCCTCAGTTGCAGTCAGGGCCCTGGTCTGTGCAGCCCAGGACCAGCTGTGTTCCAGCATGGCTTGTGAGCCAGGGCCTGGGAGCATGATGGGCTTTGAATTCAACATTTTAGGCATCTGTTTTTACCACCTGCTCATTAACAGAAGGTGAATTCTTTCTTCCCAGCAGCAGAATGATAACTCACCGTGCCTTTCTGCTAATTACAGCTGTGCTCTTACCTGGTAGCCAGAATCATTACAGGTCATGTAGCATTTGCCACAGTTGATACACATTTCCTCGTCAATCAGAGCCACAACTTGCTCTGTGTTGCACAGATCACCATATGTTCCAATATACTGCAGTGCTTTTCCAATTACATCCTAGGGGGAAAAAACCAAAGTTATCGACTCATTTATAAGATACCGAGCCAGTCTCTACAGCTGCACTGGAGCGCTTTAACATGGAAGATTTGGCCATGCATTTTGATGATGTTTAGGATTTTTCTTATAAATTTCCAAGAGGCTAGACTTCATACCCCCTGTAAAATAACAAAGAATTTTCCATAGAGGCATATTTTGAATGTAGGCAGTACTGGAAGTATACATTGTGTACAGGCACGTTCTACAAATAGGTTACACACTTAGTACTCAGTTTTGCATGTGCTGTTGTTTTGCCATGATTGGGTGAAACTTCAAGAAACGAAATGGAATGTAAACAGGAGAGCCATGCTATAATCACATCATCTTTGGTCATGTCTCACCAGCACAGATTTAAGAACTCACAGCAAGAAAAGAAAAAACCGAGAGAGAACAATAACAGCTCTTCTCTCTTTAGCAAGATGCACAAATGATATGATCATCAGTTTATTGCCATGCTGTACAGAAGTAAGCCCTGGGTCTAATCCTGCAAGATCTGTTAACTTCACAGGTGGGAACTTGCTGCATCCACCTTACACATCAGTGCTTGCAAAAGGTGTGTGTCAGCACAGCATGCACCAAAAAGGAAAGCTCTGCCACAAAAATTAAATGCAGAAATAAGTCCAACCTTGTCTTCCTAGTCTGCTAAGAACTTGCAAACCCAGCAGTACTTTCTGAAAGAATGAGATCTACCTGCTCTTCAGCACTTGTACAATAGCATGTTTATGCAAAGAGACAAATTTCTTTGTTCACTGGATGCAGTATTGGGATCCATGAAGTTGCTCCTAGTGACTGTTTAGGTAGAAAATTAAACCAAATCCTATGCCCAGGAAGAAAGGCTGGCATATTGTACTGTTTCCTTGTTCCAAAAACACTCAAATGTTTTCCCTCTGCCAAATCCCACAGTTGCTGCCACGTGAAATACCTTGGTTGCTTTCATTCAATGCTAAAAGCCTTCCAGTACCTCTCAGCAACATGCAGAGAACATTAATGCTCTTCCAGCATAAAACAGCTATGGCACATTGCTAAAGGCAGCACGATGAGCGTGGACAGATGACTGTGAGCAAGTTATCACAGCTAAATGAGTTAACACTCATCACTTGAGCTGTGCAAGCTGATTTTGTGCACGGTCCAAAATCACTGCAAATTTGGAGCAAAATCTGTTTGCTTAAACTACTGTAAAAGGTCAATTAACTCCTATGAAAGTGTTTCAGCTAATGCTTTTTACTAGACCAAGACTAGAACACGAAGCCCTTTCCTGTGACTCCACTGATGAACTATGGTAACTAAATCAAATGTGATCTAGGAGCATCTCCAGCTTGTTTCAACTCTCATGTACGCTTGTCTGTTGACAAGCCTTGTCTTTTGAACCTGCTACAGCTTTCAAAATACACGTGTCTTTGTGATCTACTGGCCCCAGCAAGGCTAAGTATCCTTGAGCCTCTCTTGTGTGTACACAGCCCCCAAACATTCCACTGCCACAAATGCATGTTGCCTGCAAGTGATGAGCTGTGTGCTCAAGAATTTTAAAAAATTATGTAAAACTTGCACAATATACAATTAAGTAGCTTTCCACTGCCTGCCCATGTTGCAAAAGTATCAACCAAGTATCAGTATTCCTGACAGTGAAGAGCTTTTCAGTCTAAAACCCCCATATATTTAAAAAGCATGGGTAATTCTCTTAGGGAGGTTCTGGATTCATATTATTGTTTGGATGTTAACAAGACCCACAGAGCTCAAGCGAGTTGCAAAGATGTACTACTCAAATAACAATGGAATGGAGTGTCTTGCTTATGAGAGAAGACAGAAAAGAACCTTACAAGATGTTTAGCCTAGGAAGACGATGGCAGAGCAGGAATATAATGTCTCTATATACATATACATCAGGGAGGAAAATGGGCTATTTAAGTTAAATGACAATGTTGGCACAAGAACAGACCATTGTAAGCCAGCCATGAACAAATCCGAAGCTGGAAATTACAGAAGGCTTTTTAAATGGGAAAGGAGTGAGGTGGCTAATGCCCTTCCAGAGAAACAGCTGGAGGAGATGGGGGAGACAGTCCAAGGTTTAGGGTAGCATTAGATAGCTCAGGAAATGGTTGCCTGAAACAACATGATCCAAATTGATTTTCCAGCTACAAATTTACAAAGGGAATAACATAAACAATGCATAAGGCATTGTGATTTCTGCATTTTTAACCAAGTCTCACTTCTCACAGCTCACAGAAATATACTTTTGGGGACTTAGAATCCCAAATAGGGAGCATGATGGCACTTTAGAGGCCTGAAAGTGATTTCAAAAGACTCTGTCAATGATTTACTGCTCATTTACACTCATTGGTGTTGTGTCTTTTAATCACTTCTTTCTCTCAAGCAAAGACTGTATATTTATTCATTTGCAAAGTTTCAAGATATTATTGGCTAAAAAAGCAATGGTACTTAAAAGATGTTCTGCAGGTGCACTCTTTTACAGCATCTCAGAGCTTCTTGTTTTCATCAAATCATAAATGCTTGGAACAAAATAAACAGTGCAGCAAGAAATAATCAGCTTTCACTGTTTAAAGCAGTTTTACTCCAAAAAGCAACTGTCTAAAATGGCACTATGGGATTCCAAACTTGGTATATCTCAATGGCCTCTGGATCAAATTTGCACTGTTTACAGATTAATTTTTTGGGTTCTTTTTTGCCAACTGCCAGACCTGCAAACAGAAGCCAGGTTCTGAAAGTCAAGCTGTGTTCTCTCTGGCTTTTGCAGTACCAGCAGCAATTTAAAAAACAAAACAAACCAAACCCAAACTGGAAGTTAAATTTGGTCCTAAGCTGCACCTTTGCGACAGCAGGGACCTGGAGTACTCTTTTTGATTACTGCAGTGCTGTCCTCCTCAACATAACTGTATTGAAAAAACTGGGAAAGGAAGGTAGTCCTGCAACTGGAGCTGTCAGGGAATTCAGTTGCTATGGAGAGAATCAGAGCAGAATCCATTAGTTTTATGTTACTAATGAATACAGAAGAAAAATTCTCTTTGTCACTAAGCTAAGCAGATGTGGGTTTGAGTATCCACAAGGAGAAGATCTGTTCAGCAGGATATTAGTTTTGGAATCCTACAATAGGTGCATCTTTACGTTAACATATCAACCATTTTATGATGATTAACTTTTCATTAGCCATCACATTAGTAAACCTGCATTTGTAAATACAGTTCAGCTCCTTGTAGACCTTCTGTGACCATCCTCATGCAGATGCTTTTGTAAGAGACCACAGTGTGTTCCAGAGATGGTGAACATCCCAGCCCCTCACCAGGCACTGCATGTCACACAGCAGCTCAGAGGGAGCACACATCAGGGAGGTACCTGCCTTCCACCTGGATTTCTTTTGGCAATAAAGGTGAGGTACGGTCAGAGAGAGAGCGAGAGATGAAAAGAAGAAATGTTAGAAATAAAACTATGGATTAAGGAATAAAAAGTCACCAGAATCTGAAGGTACGTGACCAAGGTCAATTTACAGTAAAGTAGCTTATAAAAATACATAAAAGTAACTTTTCTTGAAAGATTACAGACACTTTGCCAATACTTAAAAAAGGCTACCGAAGGTACTCTGGGATTTAGGGACCTCTAAGCCTTGTTTTCAGTATAACAGCTGCAGTACTAACTAAAGTGGGCCTTAGGAAATAATTAAAATCATAGAATCATACCATGTCATACAATATCCTGAGTTGGAAGGGACCCACATCATTGAGTCCAATTACTAGCTGTGCACAGGACAATCCCAAAAAATCACACTGTATGCCTGTGAGTGTTGTCCACTTAAATGAACCTTTGTGACATAATTCAATATGGTTTTTATAATGAAAATTATGCTTCTTATATCGATCACAATTCTTTATGAAGACTGTGAAGTAATAAATTCTAAAAAACCTCTCTTAAAAAACCACAGAGGCCTGTGACACAAGAGAGCTCTGAAATCAACTAGCCATGAAGTGGCTAAACAGAGCAAAAAATAAAGGGCTGGAATAGAACCATCAATGTTCAGAAAAGGTAAAGGATGAGCAGAACAAAGTGTCTCAATTTTCTGGTTTAACCATGATGCTGTTTAACATGCTTGAGTGTGTTTCAGGAGAAGCTTTGAACCAGAAGACTGTAGACTTGGTACAAGTTTTCATTTAAACTAAATTACAACCCAAGGAACTTGCAGGTATTTTATAAATCTAGATGAACAGGTACTATCACAGTGAAAAAATGCAGTTTGACAAGCAGCTTATCAAAGTGAGTAACTTTTGCTGATCTTGCCAACAGATACATTCTAGATTAAAGAAAGCTGCAAGAGAAAACAGGGTAGGAGACACCACTGACAGCTCATGGAACTGTCCTGATCAGAGGCAAACAAACTAGCCCCCATAATTACTGTAGTGCTGCTGTTGTAATTAATCAGCCGTGATGAGGAACACTCAGAGTCACCCCAGTTTTACCAACAGAAGCTCAGTGCCCTGGAGCACTGGGCAGTGATGAATAGGATGGAATTTAACCTGTCCAAATTCCAGATCCTGCACTTAGGATGGAGTAACAGCAGGCAGAAACAGGACCAGAGCAGCTCTGCAGGGTGCTGCAGGATCTGGGGGGGCTGGTGGGCACAGCTCAGTGTGGGGCAGCATTGTCCTGGGCAGCACAGAGGGGAAAGCCACGTCCTGGGGCGCAGCAAACACAACACAACAGCCCAAAAGAGGAGACCATCCCACTGTGTGCAGCACTGGGGACTCACCTGCAGGCTGCCTGCACCTCTGGGCCCCATCACTTCAGAATGAGGGGAAGGTGCTTGTCCAGAGCAGGGCAACAAAGCTGGGGAAAGGGATGGGATGCTCTGTCAGGAGCAGCAGAAGACTCTGGGCTTGTCTAGTTTGTGGTTTGTCCTCTAGAGCTTCCTGAGTGGGGGAAATGAAGAGAGAGCTGGTGCTCTCCCTGGTATTCAGTGATAGGACGTGTGGGAATGGTTCAAAGCTGCTCTGGGGGAGGTTCACACTGGGCATTAGGAATCATTTCTTTACTGAGAGCTTGGTCATGCACTGGCACAGGTTTGCTAGAAAGGTGGTCAAAACCTGTCAGTGTTTAAGAGGCATTTGGACAAATGCCCTTAACAACATGCCTTCTCTTTTGGTCAGTCCTGAAGTGGTCAAGCAGTTGGACTAGATGGTCATTGTTGGTCCATTCCAACTGAAATTATTTTTGTCTATTCTATTATATTGCTGAGCCACTTGAGACAATCCTTCTACCATAGTCAGAGTGGGGAGGGAAAGAGGAAGTTTGGGTTTCTAAGATTTCTCCCCATATCTAAAGACCAAAATTTACTTAACCACTATATATAAGGAGAATATTCTCTGAGGCACTGTGAGAGAAGAGAAAAGAAGAGAAGAGAAGAGAAAAGAAGAGAAGAGGAGAGGAGAGGAGAGGAGAGGAGAGGAGAGGAGAGAAGAGAAGAGAAGAGAAGAGAAGAGAAGAGAAGAGAAGAGAAGAGAAGAGAAGAGAAGAGAAGAGAAGAGAAGAGAAGAGAAGAGAAGAGAAGAGAAGAGAAGAGAAGAGAAGAGAAGAGAAGAGAAGAGAAGAGAAGAGAAGAGAAGAGACCATTATGGGGTCTCAGAGGGGAGATTATTTCTGTGATTGATGTTGGATTATAAACTTGGAAGAAGCAGCCTTAGAGACCCATAACTTAGGGGAGACACATGCATAGTTCCACCTGAAATATGCAAACACTCCACATTTCTGATGAAGATTACAATATGGTCTTTTCCAGGCAGCCAAGCACAAGGTAAAACTACTCATGTTAAACACACAGATACATGCCAGGAAAGATCCAAAATAGTTAAGGCAAAACAGAGCTGTCCTTACTTCAATATTCCTCACATCTCAAGAGGTTTTTAGAGATTTAGCAGAGCATTGGACTAAACGTGGCTAATGCCTCCTGCAGTGCTGGCTTTTGGATGGGTGCTTACACATCAGCTAAAAAAAGACCTGCATATATGCATGTGCAAAAGACCATGTAAATGTATCTGTCCAAACAAGGGTGAAAAATATTTCAAACACATCTTTTGTGGATATTTTTCCAGCAGGTGGAACAGCATGTCATGCCCTAGCTAAGAGAGCTATGCCAGAATGTTTGAACTACCTAACAATTTCTACAGCAAGGCTTCTCGAATAAAAAAAAAAGTAGAAACTAAAATAAGCAGATAAATGGTGACTGAATATTGTGATACAGGGCCTGAAGGACAAAGAACTAAATTATTAGGAAGAAAAATACAGAAACATAGAAGGAAAGAAATTAAAGCAATAAGGAGGCAACCTGAGGTAGGCAAATACATCTGTGGGAGCTGTACAAAACTGCAACTGAAAAGATCCAGGGCACGTACCCACATAGAGCACAATTTCTAATACTACAGACAAGTGAGAAAAGAATAAACAATTCTGCCAAATATCAAAATATGCAGTTTCAAGTAATATTGAAAAATAGAGAAAATAAAGAGAAAATTCATGGGAAAAGATTTTGGATAATCACAGAGGGGCTTCAAATTGAGAAATAAATGGCAATTTGACAGCATAGGGAATTTATATAAGGGATGGAATTTACATATCACCAACCCAACAGCCAATTAGACAGCTGAGGAAATTTTAGGGTGGTGTCAGGAAATTTGCAGCAACTCCCCAAAAATACAACCAGACAATGCAGGGGTCATAGCTCTTTCAGGGGCACCCATCTCTTCTTTAGGTACAGGAATGGGGTCTAAGACTGTCCCCAGAGCCTTCTTTTTTTCAGGCTGAGCAACCACAGGTCTCTCAGCCTGTCCACACAGGAAAGGTGTTCCTGCTGTTTGATCATCTGGGTCACTCTCTGAGGGCTCCCTTGTTGAGTCTGGCTTTGCCCAGGAGCCACTGCTCATCTCTGCAAGCCTCCAGGAATTTTTCCCTGACTTCCTCTTTGTTGGGGTGCATCACTCCTGAGCTTGGAAGAGGTGATTTTTGGGTATCACCAGCTTGCCTGGGCTCCTCTTTCCTCCAGGGCTTTGTTTCTTGGTGCTCTGTCAAGCAGATCCATATTCTCCCTCCTCCCTGTGTCTGAGGCTGCTGGTTCTTTCCCCATTTTCAAACACGTTATCCCAGAGGCTCTGCTGCCGCTGGGCTTGGCCTTGGCCAGCGCTGCCTCTGTCCTGCAGCTGGCTGCCAGTGCCTCTCCCAGGCCCTGGGCAGCTTCCAGCAGCTTCTCACAGAACCCTCCCTGCAGCCCCTACCAAACCTTGCCATGAAACACCTCTCACTGCTGGTTTGGTCACTGTGGTGAGAACATTCCCTTGGAAAGGGATGGTTGGACTGCCAGACTGCCAGGAGTCAGCTTTGGCCATGCCTGTCCTCTTCTGATGACTCCAGTCATGTTTAACCCAAGGGGAGAGGAAGGTGGCACTCTGATTGCTCTGGCTGAGAAGCTCCTGAGACACCACTCAGCATATTCAATATCTGTGTAAACACATGTTTGTGTTTGGGGGAATTCATTTCCTCTTCCCTGCAGTGGGCTCTCTTTTCTTCTCTTTAATCTATCTCCTACTACTTGCCTCTTTTTTTACTTTTCTACTTGGAGTTAGGCATGATATAAATGATTGACTTCAATTTTTTAATGCTTTTTTTTTTTTTCCTAGTCTTCATGTCAGTTTTTCCCTCTTGCTAATTTTTTTCCTTCATTCAGTTTATTTGCTTTTGGATGGTTATCAGTTTTTTGGTCTTCTGCTGTTTTCAGAAGCAAGCCATCTCATTGAAAATGCAGTTATTGGCTGCTGCTTCTTCTTTCTCTTTTTCCCCACATCAATACTCTCCCTGCAAGGAGAACAGAACCATGAAACCTCTGAGGTCAAACAGGCTTTGAAAATGCTCATCATAGTGAGGAAAAAAGAGTAGATTGCTGTTCTTTGGAACTTTTTGTATATATATGTAGAAGGGAACCTCAGAAGTTCAAGAGGAGGGGAGAGATTTTCAAAAGCCTGACATAAACCAAAATAAGCAATCCAAAACCCTGAGAGGGGTCTACAGAAGTGGCAAACTAATAAACTTAAACAGGAAGATGATTCAAAACTTCTCCTTGTCTGATTCTGCCACCCTACCAGCTAGCTTGGAATACTTGATGTATTGGTAAACTGCAAAATACTTCTGGGAATTCTGTGGTTTCCTGAACCACAGCTGATGTTCTATTTTCTGCTTGACCTCATTTCTTCAAGAATTCTTACACATCTGATCCTGTAGATATCTGATATTCTCCCATATATGAAGAAGACAGTCAACAAATCAACAGATATAATTTTCATATTGCTTTATAAATGGTCTACATGAGAATCCTGATTTAAAAAAAAATATTTTTCCTATTCAGACTTGAAGTTTAAGTAAGCTCTAAAGTGAACACCTAGAATAATTAGCTCATGCCATTTGACTTTATTGATATTTATTGACTACCAAAGGGAAGGGAAAAGCTTCAATGTATGGATTATGCAGTAGGTAAGGGTCACAGGCTTTATTTTTACCTTGACATTTACTCATTGTAGATGGTGGATCAGCTAGTTAGACAAACATTCTCCAGCTTTAAAAGTTCAATCTCTAAACCTATGACACAGCTTTTATATGTACAGAACAGCAGCCTTTGCCATCGATCCTACATGAGGGATGGAGGCATTTAGCACAGTGCAAGTAATCAAAAGCCATCATGCAAAACAGCTCATACTGCAGCATTCAAATGAAAGAAATTCTAAACAGTTCTGCTTTGTCCTTCAAGGCATTACGCCTGCTTGATCTGCAGCTACTGTGCCACTGCCTGAGTATCTTCATTCTGAAAAATGACATTAGGGAAATACCTACACATGTGCATCGCAAATCATTTCCCATCGATTCTGGTTAAAAGCTAGAAAGTCTGCATAAAGAGTTGTCTTTGATGCCCTCTAACAAGCTTAAAAGCAGTAATAACCAACTCAAACTGCTCGAAATGACTGTGCATGTCAACTGCCTTTCACTTCTCATGCATGTACTTTTTGTTACCTTGATTGCTGGAATGGGCTTCTTCGGAACAAAGTGGTTTTTGTCAGGAAGCTCAGCAGCCATGTTCTGTGCCCTAAGTTTCATCTTGTTCTCAGCTATTATCTTCTTGCGTTGCTCCAGGTAAGGCCCAAAACTGGGCAGTTTCTGAAACAAAAGTCAGTAAACAGGATTATGCTGTAAGTGGGTGTAGTAAAAAGATGAGTCTGATCCCAAGGGTGACACCTCAAGTCCATGCTGACTGCGACTTGCTTCTTATTCAGGAAGCTGAAATTGAAATCAGTAAGACTGCACCAGAGTGAGAAGTGAATAAAAATCAAATATGAACATTGGGATCTGACTTGGAAATATATACTGAATATTAAAATATTAATATCTCACAGCAGAAAAATAGCTGAATTGCAGGTCAGCATCCAACAGTCTATTATTTCCCCATTGCATCCTTGCTTATATATAAAAACGTATCACGTTAAATAATTCAAATGCATAACTTTATTTCTGTTTCATTTTATACTAGGTGGAAAGGTATCATAAAATTATCAGTTTATATAGAAGGGTTCCACCAGTATTTAAGACTATTTGTATCAATATCTGAATAAATCAATACATATTTTTAAAGCTTACAAACATGTATTTGTCAGCGTGATAACAGGAGGCTGTTTTGACCCGTCAAAGTAAGGCTAACAAACACCAAATGAACTGAAACACATTATAATCTCCTAATTTTCCTCTATGTCCACTTGCAATCTTTTCTGCAACATTTAGTCCTTGAACCCAATTAAGCAAACTCCAGAGGAAGATTTCACTGAATTGCAAAACTCATGTCTCACCCAAGAACATGAAAGAGCTGGATCAGATTTCCTAAAACACTCATCCTCCTGGAAAAAAAAAAAAAAATCCTTTTGCTTACCTGGAAGAGATACAGACAACTGTAGTGTGCCACAATCACAGACTTAGGTGAGCAAAAAATAGTAGAAAAATGGACTTTTGCTTGATGCAATAGACCATGCCCTTCCTCCCCTGAACCTAGTTCCTTATTCTGCAGAAATATTTCATTCACCTAACTCCAGCCTGTTCAGAAGCTACAGCAGCAGTGCAGAAAGCAGCAGGTAGTAACAGGGGATACACAGCCTGAGCAGCTGCTGGCATTAATTCACGCTAATAATACAACCTCAAAGAGCATATCCAACAAGATTCAGGATTGCTGTGCTTATCAATTTTTTAAGAGGGAATTTCAATGTGAATTTTAAACCCCAGATTATTTAAAAATTTACAAATTATTATTTTTTTAAAACGAAGTAAATCCAGAAGAGGTTACCCTGCTCTTCTGCTAATCCTTAGGAGGAAAATTCCTCAATGATCTCTGTCAGTCACAATACCTAACCTTGGCACTTCAGGCTTCTTGCTGTGACCAACAAAAGCTTTCTTGGCTGCTGGGTTTTTGGGCACTCTGAGCACACAGCCAGAGGGTGAGGTCCTTGAAATGCTGCCCTGCTTCTGAGATTTGGTTTGTGGTCTCCAGACAGAGATCTGCAGATCCCATCCGTCCCAAATGCAGGGGTAGCCCAGGTTTGCCCGCTGGCAGAGGGTTCTTATTTTGTCTGTTCTGTAGGAACTTTGCTCCTGCATGTCACGTTCAAGGGCTTCCTTACAGCCATCAAACTTTCCTTTCTGTGCAGTTGCTGTATGCGAAATGTTCTAGGACATCTTAACACCAGGCTTTGAGAATTCCAGCAAACAGCAGGAAGGTGGTGGCCTTACAGACTGAAGCCAAACAAGGCAGCAAAAACAGAATTAATTTAAACAGCAAAATGAGCAGGAGGAAGAATTCATCTAATTCCAATCTAATCAATAGGCTCGAAAGCACACACACACAAACTCGATTCTCTACATGCCTTTTAGAAAACCTAAAACTTTTTGCAGAATTCTAAAAATTACAAATTTTGATAAAGAGTGTTCTTGTAGGTCTACTAGGCTGAATCAATCAGAATTATATTTTTGGCTACGAATAAGTAGTAGCTGTGTCACTGAGGAACTATTTCCTCTCCATAATTTATGTGCTGATTCCAACAACTTTGGTTTGAGAGGGCAGGAGAGCTGATGACAAAGCGTTTTTGGATTCTTTCCTGTCTGGCCAGGAACTGAATTGCTGACTTTGAGAGTAGGTAGCAAAGCTAATTTTGCTGAGGTTTTAACTGAAGTAATAGAGAGAGGAGACAGCTGTTTATGGCTTGACTGATTAAAGATCATCTTTGGGAACAACAGCCAAATTTTTAAGATTAAGAATAAAATAAATAAAATTAAGAATAAAATAAAATAAGATTTAAGAATAAAATTCTTTAAGAATAAAACCTTTACTTTTCTGTTCTCTAAATATATGCCAAATCTCCCAATTTCTAGACAGAAACATTAAGAATATTGAAATTAAATAGGCGACCTAAGGAAAAGTGTGGAAAAAGAATCTCTTTTTGTGTATAGGTGAAAAGTGAATTACAAAGGTTAATTAATTCTCACAGTTGTGAGATGGAAATATTTAGATTTTTATATCTAACATAGGTGCTAGCTGGAATGTACAGCAGGCATTTTGAGAAGTGTGCAATGCCTTCATTTCCATAATTCAGATGTTTTGTAATGACATGCGTGCAGGTAAATGAAACCATATAATCCACACATTTTACAAATAAATCATGATTAATGTAGGAAACTGCCATCCAACCTTCATATTTGCTGTGCACTGCTGTTTCTAAATCAAGAATTTGGCTAAATGGAATTTCAAATCCTTAAGGAAGCACATAGGTCCAGGCTTGGACACACACACAGTGAGCTTCCAGTGACTGCACAGAAGGTGACCGTGTGCCCATACAAATGGCCTGCTTATTCTGTGTTTGGGGTCTGGTAGTTCACAGGCAGCCAAGCCAAATTTCATTAAACAACACTGAAAACTAGCCATCTTTTCTATGGCAATAAATAATACATGAAAATGTAGCCTCAGGAGCTTAGGAAGGACTTATTGATGGTTCCCCTTATGAGTAATGCACAGACACATGGAATGTTGAGGAGACTGCTTATTGTTCAGAGCTGTGGTTTCAAACATTTTGCAGTCAAAGGCCACATGAAATGGCAAAAAATATTTTAATGAAGTATGTTACTGGATATAGGAAAAGTGGAAAACGTTGAAATGACTGCAGAAGAGATGGATATTGAAGAGATTTTAAAATTAAATCACCTCTAATCATTGTAGGGAACAACTTCCTAAGCACATGGGGGATTTAACAACAAAATTCCCCATGAAAGCACAAGCACAGAGCTTGGTGTGTTTAACACTGTTTGCTTTTGAAATCTTTATACAGTACTTTTATTTTTTTATTTTCCAGATCTTCCAGTGTCACTAAACTCTCCATACACTGGTATCTCTGTCATATCAACATCTGCCTAGAAAAAACAATTAATATGAGTATGTGGAGCATAGCAAGTGCTTAGAAGATTGCAACAAGCAGAGTAATTAGATAATTCTTGTCTACTTATATATCTGTATCAGTGATGTCTATAGCTGCATTATTTGTATCCATCTGTCTCTATATAGAGATAATTCAATGTGTTTCTACTGGAGGGATAACATCAAGAATGGAGTCTAAACAAATATATTAAGTGGGATTATTTCATTGTTTATAATTGCATTATCACAAAACTGCAAGCTTGAAAACATTTGCTGGAGTATTTTACAGAAAGAAAACAAAAATCCAAATCCTCCCCCCACCTCTGCTTTCAAAAGCTGCCTTTTAACTGATGAACTGTATAAATCTTCAGCAACATTGCGATGTTTGTTTCAGTACCTTCTCCAGGGATTCATCACTGATGAATTTGTTCTTACCAAAAAACCTAAATCCTGCTCATTTAAAGATAACAGTATCTTCCACTAAACCTGTCTCTATTCAGATATAAAAAGGCATTACCCTGCCAATAGAGAACTGACAACTTAATGAATCAACAATGAAACCTTAAGCCAGAGAGCTTTAAGGTGAGTAAGTCTGTTTTGATTATAATTTATTCACAGATCAATCTAAAGGTAATTGAGCATATTATGAACTAAAAAAGGTGCTTGTTTCCTAATGGCTAAAAGTAGAGAGAATCCTCCACTGCAGATTGCTGCAATTTTTATGGGCACAGCAGCAAGCAGCCTGAGCAGCAGGACAGGCTGGTGAACAGGGCAGTGCAACAGGCATCAGATGAGCCAGACTCTATTCCTAACTCGGAAACTGCTCTCATCCTTACTCTGGGAAAATCCATGTATGTCTCCATGATGCAGTCATGGGTTGCTTATCTGGGATCTGTCTGCTCCTAAGGGGCTGGATGCCATCTGCTGTTAAAAGACACAGATTTCAGCTGGCACAGTGTATTGAGTTTACATGGCAAGGTTTTGGTAGTGGTGGAGTACAGGGGTTTTGGGAGAGGCTTCTCCTGTGTCTGATTGAGCCAAGGACAGCTGGCTCCAAGAGGGGCCTGCTGTTGGCCAGGGATGAGCCCATCAGGAATGGTGGGAGTGCCTCTGGGATAACAGGAATACCTCACTAGCAAAAGGAACACAAGGGAAAAAAATGTGGGGCTGCTACTGGATGGAAAAAGGAACCTTGCAAGGGGTTGCAGAGGAGGCTGAGATACTGAACACCTTCTTTGCAATCTCCACTTCCAAATCTAGCCCTCAGGAATCCTTGACTCAGGAAAGCAGGGAGAACATTTGGAGAAAAAACAAGACTTTTCCTTAGTAAAGGGGTATTGGGTTAGAGACCATTTAGTCCAATCTGACATCCACAAGTCCATGGACTCTGATGGATGCACTCACAAGTACTGAGGAAATGCCAGAGATTGTTGCCATCTTGATCATCTTCCAAAGGTCATGGCAGTCAGGAGAGATGCCTGAGAACTGGGAGAAGGCAAATGTCACAGCAGTCTTCAAAAAGCACAAGGAGCACACAGGGAACAACCAGCTGCTCAGCCTCACCTCAAACCCTGGAAAGGCAATGGAATCCTGGAGGCCATCTCTAGGCAAGGGGGAGACAAGAAGGTCATCAGGACCAGTCAGCATGATCACCAAAGGAAAATCATGATCAACCAACCTGATTGCCGTGGCCTACAAGCCTTTCATTATATTTCCTGTCCCCTGTCCAGTTGAGGAGAGGGGTGATGGAGCAGCTTTGGTGGGCACTTAACATCCAGCCAGGGTCAGGGCACCATGCACACAAATGTCATCATGAACCAAAAATAAGCAACAGCCTCCTACAATACTCAGTGGATTTGAAGTGTATGCTAATGAGATGGCAGCAAAAAGAACAGCTGAACTATGGTTTGTTTTACTCTCCTCCCCAAATGCCAATTTCTTCTGTAAATGAGCAGAAAAGCTGGGCTTCACCCCTCGGCTGCCTTGGCCTCTGGGAAAGTTTCTCACTGGCTTCAGAGAAGCAGGGAGACAAACAGCAAGGCAGGTAAAATCTAAGGGTGAAACACCTTGGGAGGCTACACAGCCAAGTGGCTGTCAAAGGTGTGAGAACTGCAGACAGGCATTAATAGCTTTGAGGAGAGTAAAACAGGTGAAGCAGGATCTCTGAGTGTGGGAGCATGGTATGGAAAGGCAATCAGATAAGGGAAACACTAACATCTAAGTGAGGTAGACAATTGCCCTGCCCAGAAGCTGCAAGAATTTAAATCAGGTTTGTGTAGGTAATTTCATATGTCCTCAGTACAAAGCTTTTAGTAATGTTTAACCTCCATTTGTTCATGGAAAACTTCTATTTGTGATGTATAAAGTGTTCCAGAGAAAGAAATTTCAATTTTAATCTTTTTTTTCCCCCACTTGATTCTGAATCCTTATTTATTCTTTCTAAAGTGTGATGTGCTCAAAATGGCTGCATATAATTGGATCCTTATGACATACTGCATGCATATGTAATACTTGCACATACATACTTTACACTGTGCTGTTATTTCCAAGCATTGGTCTGCCTCCATCCTCTTGCAACTTTACAACAACAACAACAACAGAAAGATTACTATAAAGTTTCCTGAAATGGTATCTGCTTTCTTCCTTGTTCTCAGAGAATACAGTGAAACATTACTTCAACACTTCCAGAGAGAAAGAAAACACAAAGTCCCAGTAACAAGAGCAGCACCAGTAATAACAACAAAATCTTGTCACAATGTCAAGGTAGCTTGTGTTCCTTCTGGGAAAATAACAAAAAAAACCCCAAAACCCAAACAAAAAACCCCAAAACAACAACAAAAAACCAAAAACAAAACAAAACAAACCCCCAAACCAAAAACCCAACAATAACATCAGCAGCTGAATTCTGTTCCTCTGAAGGTGGCAAGTAACACACATTTTCATATTCATAGATATACGGAGAGAATATTCTGCACAATTTTTCCCCACGGGTAAACTGCTTCACTAATGAAAGCTGTGTGTGGCAATGGGGAAAGTGAAGCTGTGGATTCTTATTCTGTTAGGCATTCAAAGCTAAATCCTCTTCCACAGCTGCTGTTCTCTGTGTCAGCCCCATACCCTGTGTGGTCAGAGCCCACCAAGGAGCCATCCAGCTGCCACCAGGCTTCATGGCAGCACCTCCAGCAGGGAATCCTGCAAGAGTCCTCCCCACAGCACCTGGGCAGGCAGAGGATACTGCACTCCATCAGTTTCCACCTGACTGAGAGTTTCTTGGGCCAACATAGCTGTTACAGCCCCTGGAGCTCTTATGGTTGCATTAGCAAGAGCCACAGGGGCTTTGTCCCTTGCATTAAAGGGTTCTCCTGGCTCTGTTTCTCAGAGCTGAGATATTTCTGGCATTCCCTTTAATGATATGGGAATGCCATCAAAATAAAGGACAGAACACAACAATTATTCAGAAAAAAAAAAATGAACTCTGCCTTCCAGTTGTTTTCAATTTTTTTTCTTGGAACTTTTGCTTGCTTGGTAAACAGCCCTGTCTCAGCAATGTGCAATTACTGCCCATGTATTTGTTCTGTAACCTCTGCTGCCCACAGTGGGTGTGTATATACCACTGCATTTAGTTACTCAACTATTCTGCCTGCTCTTTAAACCATGATTATTTAAAGTGGGTGAGCTAACCCCCAGCCCTTCAGTAACTCTGAGACTAAACAGAACAACAATGTGTGTTCTAGGAAAGCACACTGCAGTGACCTCACCATGAGATACACAGTGCCATGCTTGAATGTGCAGATAAAAATATTATTTAAAATAACAATTATTTCTCCCTTTGTAATTTTTCTAACACTGACACAATTTTCTCTTCTAGCTCCAAATCAGAAATGAATTATTCTTCATGTTCAAACTCAAATGTTTGGTTTATATACACCAAGTGAGAGAACAGATTTTAGGATTATAGGCTTACTGTAGTGGAGCAACAACTTACATTCTACAAATGTACTGAAGTAATGAAATATTCATCAATAAAACAAAAAAGTGTTAATATCTGAAGCAAGCTTAGACATTTGCAATCAAAAGCCAGGATGACATAGATGATAAAGAAAATGTTACCTTCTGGAGTAAAGAAAAGAAGATACTGATACACATTACTGTGCTACTTCATGAACATCTGGCAGTCTGTCACTTAATAGACAACAACATCTTCTCTAAACAGAAGAGACTTGAATTCATCAGGGATTCCTGTAGTACAGTATGTGCTTAACTTAAGTACCTGCTTTCTGTGATTTCCATAGATTACCATATTCATGACACTGTGGAGTGAAAGCATTCTTCTCACTCTCTAACCAGAACATGGAAAAGAAATTAAAACATTGGCAGGCACTTTGTCTCCAGTTTGTTGGACACGTGAGGAAAGGACTTTCCACCCATTTATGCAGATGAAATTCTGTCAGCTAGGCAGCAGCACAAAGAAGATGTCAGCAGAATGGCTATTAACAAATATCTGTCAGGCAAGCAAATAGAACTGTATTCAAACGTGTTTAGGAAACAGGAATCAGTATCAGTTGAACCTCAGTGTTGGAAAAAACTGTGTTCAAACAAGATTTTTTACTTTCACTGATACATAAGTAAAAATAATCAGTGCAGTATTCACATTTTCATGTGTATCTATATGCCATTCGACTCACTTATCGATACATTCAGTTTATGTAATATATATCAATGCTGTAAATCAGATGATCACAAGGAAAATGCCATTGCAAGACACTTTTATCCACCTTCTCCAAGCTAGCTGGTAACCAAGCTGTTGAGACCAATGCTAAAATCATGTTTGTCTGGATGTAACCATTCTCTCCTGGGGCTGCATGCACTGATTGCTGGGATTGACTCCAGCAATCCTAGAACTGTGCGTTTTCAGGGCCCTTCAAAGAAGACTCAGAGATGCCAGCTGGACTATTAAAAGGGAAGAATAAATCTTTTCTTACAACTATGAGAAAGCATGGATATCCTTGCTGCTATAGTTGTTACCAACTGGCCTCTCAATCACAGATACTGCTGACCCAGCAAGGTGAGCATCAAGCTGGGTTTGCTAATTCCACTTGTGCTAAATGAGCTGGGTCAGGGTACCAGGAGCAGCACGGCCCTGTTTGAGAACTGTCAGGGCCAAGGAAGCTGCATTTAAGCTATATGACCCATTTGAATCTGTTCAAGAGCTCCTTGAGCAGCTCAGCATTACCACAGGGCCCAGCAAATTGCCCCCATGGCCAGGAGGAGATGAAAAGAGCAGTGTCTGCACCTGCCTCAGCTCTTCCACACTGCAGTCCAGCATCCCCCTGGTGGAAATGCAGCTCCAGACACCCTGCAGTACCTACTCATCGATAGCCTGTGTGTGCCCCATGGCC
This sequence comes from Brachypodius melanocephalos, assembly GCA_013398615.1. Lineage (NCBI taxonomy): Eukaryota > Metazoa > Chordata > Aves > Passeriformes > Pycnonotidae > Brachypodius > Brachypodius melanocephalos. Next base: position 1,876,287 of record VZSR01000245.1, on the reverse strand, counting down.
ACAGAAAACATTCACAGCCCAACCAGCATTGCCCACCCGATCCATGCTCCCAGGGGAATGGGAGACTGAACAGAGAACGGAACCAGCAGCCTCCTCTTCCAGAGCCTGGAAGAAACTGAGATTCTGAAAGCCACTCAACAAGGCTTTCAGCACATTCAGTTAAATAACTACTGCTTCCCCTGTGTGCAAAGAAAGTGCATTTCCACCACTGCTGTTATGTGTTTCAGCTGCAAATTTGCCTGTCAAGTACTTTCTGCTAGCAATCAAACCTTCCAAAAGAGGTAAGAGCCTACACTTTTCCCATCTGCTGGCTCCTTTGCAGATTTTTGCTTTGTGTTGATTTTTGTTTATCCTGTCTTTTTGTTTTGATCTATTTTTTTTTTGCATGGAAGCTCCAGATTTATTACCAAATGTCTATACTGTAAACAGCATATAATTTAAATATATCTAGAAATGAACTCCACTTTTCCCTGGTAGACTACACACTGCATAACTATACATATATTATTGAACTATTAGATTACTTAAATGCAAACCACTGCTAATAATTCCTATCTAAGCCTTCTTCCACTTCAGATTCATTGTAATCCATCTCTTATGGCAGATGAACTACAACACTTATCCTCCTCCTGCACAGACTACAGTACTTTCCCTCATTCATCTCTCACACACGTAATCCTTCCATCTCTACTTCACACAATCCTAATTTAAATGTAAAGTATTCAGTGCAGACAAAAGAGCTCTAGCCAACTCTTGCAGTTATGACCAAGGAGCCTACTGCTGCCTTTTAGTCTTCAAATTCAATAACACAATGCTTTTCATCATCACCTCAATATCCCAAACTCACTATATCTCATGCTAAGAGCCATAATACAAATAGTTCCAGCATTAATAGCAAGTACTTCCACCCTCAATAGCCAAAACTCCCACTTCAGTTGGTGAGAGGAAGGATGAGACAATGCTGAATAATCTCCTATGAAGAGTTTGGCTATTCTGGTTTGATTAAGCCTTTGAGCGGTTTTGAAAATGTGACAATGCAACACATAACATATGGCATTAAAAAAAAGAATATAGCTAGATGAAAAAATTGGAATGAGGCACTAAAGGAGAGTAATGATAATTTTTATCATTTCAAGCTATTGAAACTTTTAAACAGATCTGAAAAGAAATAAGTAATTGCTAAACACTTCAAAATTAGTATTACATCAAACTTAGGAACCAGATATAAATAATATATTACAAAAGAGAGCTCCACTAAACTGACATAACTGCTTCTTATTATCACCATCAAGTAGTGAGGAGACACCAATGTGTAGGTACTAAAGTAACAGACACCATATAAAAAACAAATGTATAAAACCAGAAGAGTTGTCATTAGAGTCCAAGTCCTCCACAGTGCCTCTCCTGCATATTTATCTGTCTTTATAACAGCTAAAGTATCTAAAGTATCATTATATTCTGAATATGGCATTACAATGGTCATACATTCTAAAATGCTAATTTGATTAGATTTTCACTCAAGTCAATCAGAGGAAGAATTTGATTTTTAAAAATCTAACATGCAAATCGTCAGAAATACAGATTACAGTCATACATCACTGTACTTTTAAAAACTATCTTGTTTTAAATTACTGTAATAGCTTTAAAATGAGTTCTGATCATCTTGGTACTGCAAGACTTCACTGATTTGTATGCACAGTTAGGCTGGTGAGTATATGCATTCAGCTTGCCCTCTGCTATTAATTATAACCACAATCACATATTGCCTGAACAGGATGTTCCCTTTTTCACTGCTCATGTGCAGATAAACAAAGGAGATGCATAAACTTGACCTGTCCCTCTGCATTGTGTACTCATTGTGGCTAGTCTGCAGGTCAAACCGGCTGATGTGGCACAAGAAACCCTAAAAATGACACTGGCTGAGGCTCTGTGCAGTGATGGGGGGAACCAGGAGCATGTCCCACGGGCTGCCCACAGCCACCCCACCCTCCCTGGGCACACACACCTGGCTCCATCCCTGGAGCTGCACGGCTCCCCTGAGAGGTGAAACAGAGAGCACAGTGGACACCCTGTGCTGCTTGAATAAACTGTCCTGTCTCCAGCCATTCTGCACCCAGCTCCAGATAACACAACCACAGGACAACCTCTTCACATGTCAGTGATCCTGCAAGCCCTACAGAGCATTGCTGCACAAAAATCTGCCGTACTTAAAAACCTCATCGTCATTTAAATTGTAAATATTTATTTATTTATTTATTTATTTATTCACATAATTCAACTTGTTAAAATTATGCCAGATATTTATAGTGATTCAATCTACAGCTCAAAAGCAAATCATCTGTGGCCATTTTGACCATTAAGACAGAGAGGGAAACAAAATTTTCTACTTAGTGCAGCTTCTCTACATTAATGCTGTCTACAACAGCAGTGCTGCTTTAAAGGTCACGGATGACATAATTTATGTTATTATAGATAATCCATGTCATCTGTCTGCCTGACACTTTTTCTCCATATTTTATCGAGGTGCTGTGTATTTCAATGGATAAAGCTCCTGGGAGAGCTTCAGTCTGAGCAGCTTCCAAAGGCAGGAACAGTCACCACACAGGAGAGATTTGCTGCTTCTCCTCAGGAAGGCTGGGCCATTTCTTGCCTCCAGAGAACACACATGAACACAAGCCTGTTCCCAAATATCCAGTCCTTCTGTGTGCAGAGCAATCCAACAAGCCACGGCACCACTGCAGGGCAAACTGCAATTTGCTGCAAGGCAGTGACAATGATGAGAGGTGGACCAGATTTTTGTTCCCAGGTTATTTGCATGAATGAACGAGCCCAGGCTCCACCATGTCCAAATGCGGTTTGGTACTGGGACTTGCTGGGTGGTGCATCCTGACCACACCATCTGTTCATTGTCCTGATTTTGTGTACAGCAGCCTGGAGAAGAGCTCAGGGGTGCACATCTCAATCTCTCCCAGGTCACTGCAGGCTGTGGTTACTGAGGGGGTGCTAGTTCTGGCCTTATAAAATCCTTTCTAATAATTGATGGCCACTTTGCCCTCCTACACTTTCCTGCCCTTAGAACACAAGGATTGATGTTTTCACTTGCACACATGACTCCAGTGTGTCTGGGCTGGACTGCTCCCACCCTGTACGAGCCTCCTTGGAGGGGCTGTGCCCCCTGTGTGCCCCACACCCCTGCCCTGCCTTGTGCAATGTAATGCCCTCAGCACTCACATGCTGCAGTGCTGCACCCTGGGCTATTTGCACAGCTCCTTTATGCAGGGAAAGACTCCAGCAAATTACAGCAGCTGTATTCATAGCATGCTTTTGTTTAGTAATCACCTCAGGAGACTGTACAGATCTGAAAAGTGTGGAAAGGTATTGTGAGATGGTTTATGAATCCCACTAATCTTCAAACTGACATTTTCAGGTGTGGGTCTATCCTGCATGGTTTTTACTTTTTAGGAGCTTGGTAATAGCCTTTAGGAGGTCAGCAATTATCCCAGTGCTCCAGGAGTCAAATGCAATTTCATCTCATTTTATTTCATTTTAGATTTATTGCCTTGGTCATTTCAAGCAGGTAGATGAGAATGTAATCATGATCAGCTACAGCTTTTGCTGTTCTGTTTCTGCACCTATACAGCTATGGCAGTGATCCCAGCCAGCTCCATTAGTTCTTCTTGCTGATACTGTTGGCATTCTTCAACCACAGTTTTGATATCAAATTTCATTTTCTTCCACTGGCATCTATACTAAGGGGTGCTCAAAAGATACTGCGGTAGTTACACCCTGTAATTCTTACATCTGATACATTTGCAAATATATTAATATTGCATCAGAAACTGAAAAGACTTTTTAAAGATGGAAAGCGTATTACCACCTGCAGCTGTGTAATGCCTTGTTAAATTGCTAAAAGACTATGCATATGTACAGCTTCCCATCTTCTCTACCTCTGGCTGGCTGCCCATCTGACCTGTGGCTCTGGAAAATCTCAGCAATGACACTCATGCCCTCCTCACTTTCACTTGCCTTAATGCTTTTTTCTCTGAGTGCTGAGGACATTCTATCAATTAAGTGCCCTCCTGGCTGCACCGCTGTGTCCATTTCCAGCTTTTCTTGGCCTAGAAGACATCCCACCTTAAAAACACCACGTAAATACTCTGCTACATGGGCTCTTAGAGCGTGCTACCTGGCTCAGCTAAATTTTCTGGCTTTTTGTCTTGTAACTTGTATGAATTGTTTGCCTCAGTTTATCACATGCTTCTTTCATTCAGTCACTCCATTTAGTTAAAAGCAGAGTATTTGTGAGTTATCTACACTTCCTGGTATTTTAATTTTTTCAGCTTTTTTTGGTGATCAACATTGTCCTGCTGGTATTTTGTTTCTATCGTGTACATTTTTGATTGTTTCTATGCTGTACATTTTTGTCAGCAGTTTTAGACTCCCAGAAAATGCCAACAAAGTCTCTGTTGTCTACTATTTACTGATGTTTTAACTATCCAGCTGGCATTCAAACTCTTCTCTGCTTTAGTGCTGCTGCTCTTAGTTTAAAGTTCATGCTTCTGCCAACGGCACTGAAAAGTTTATTTTTGCTCAAATAAGTAGTGCATCAAAGCCAGATATGGATGAAGTTATATTTTCTGAGTCAGTCTGTTTTCCTGATGTGGTGAATTGTTTCCTTTTCGCTAGTGCAAGCAAGCTTTGGCAAAACAATCTTCTTGCCAATGCAAAAAATCCCATACGTGAGACAATTACCAGTCGATTTGTCTTCTCTGCTTTGTGCTAATGGATCTATGTTTGACCAAAATCCTTCCTTGTCAATGCAAACCTTTTCTGGGCAGTTAAGGGCTTGTCTCTGCTCCACTGGTGGCCTCAGCTGGTGCCCAGGAGCCCTGCATTGCTGCCGTGCTGCTGCACGAGCTCTGTGCTCGTGGTTTAGTTGAGACAAGGGCACACCTCTGACGTGAATCTCTTCTGTGTCCCCACATCCTGCACCTCACCTCCCATGGCAGCACAGCTGCAGACAGCACAAACTGCACTTTATTTTTGCTGAAATGAAACCTGAGTGTGTGCTCCAGGGGTGCAGCTGACATGAGCTCCAGCTGCTAATGGGCATTCAGCCCGTGAGAGCAGGCAAGAGCTACAGGTCAGTAAGAAAACCTGGGATGCCCACGGTATGGACACCAGTCTGCAGCATCAGCCATTTCACTCTGCAACCCTGCTCCTCTCTGGTCTGTTTGTCTGCACTGCCCCTTAATGTAAACAGCACCTCTGGGCGCTCTCATTTGAACCACTGCAACTTTATCCCACCTACAAACTGAACTCAGGCTCTGGGGTGCAGTGAACTCATGGGTTAGCTGCTTTGTATCAGCAGGAAAGACAGGGATTTACCATTTTTTCAGACCATCCATACTTGGATAACACATATATACTAGTCACACCATACAAAAATATATTACAGTCACACATTTATATCATTACATTGCGTCCTATTATATCTTAGATATTTCCAGAGATTTTCTAAAAATTCTGACTGGTTTTCTTGATTTTGGAGCCTCAGGCTGTTAGAGCTCTTCTACTGAGCACAGTTTTCACCAAGATCTAATAGAGCTCATTTCTGTGTCCATCTGTCCATCTTTCATGCCCACTCACATACTGCCATTACTTGTTTTTGGTTTTGTTTTTGTTTTGGTTTTGGGGTTTTTTTGTGTTTTTTTTTGTTTTGTTTTGTTTTTTTTCCCCTTCAGAGTCTTTTGCGAGCCTCTCTCTCTATCCACAGCAGTAAATCAGTGTCTGGGAATGTTCCTGGGCACAAGGATGTTTTCATCTGCCACAACAAAGCGTTACAGCATTTTTTTTTTTGCCTGCTTTTGGGCTGTGCTGACTGTGAGTGTCCCAGCAATTCCTGGAGAGGCTTTGGAAGCCGGCATGCTCCAGGAGCCATCCCCAGCAGGCAGCCTGCGCACAGCCAACCTGCTTTGGAGACTCACAGCTTCTGATCATCGGCACAGGCTGCCTGGTGCCAGCTGGCCCCAGCACCTAGCAATATTCCCGGGTACGCTGCATTTGGAAGTACAGACATTTCTCTCCTTTCTGAAGTTAGGTGCCTATAGGAATCTAATCACTTCTGATGTCAGTGCCCAGGCAGAATGAAGTAGAGCAGTGTAACATCCAACCAGTTTCAAAAAACGCTGCTCTCTATCATAAGGGACTTCCTGCAACTAGAGACAAAGCTTAATGCTAATCATAAAAGGTATGTCGTGGTATGGAGTTATTTATCACAGGTATCACTGCATTTTTTTAACATTTAAGAACACCTCTTTTTCCTTTCCTTTTTTTTTTCTTTTTTTTTTTTTTTCTTTCCCCCAAAATAGGAGAAGTACAATTACAGCTTTTAAAAAAAACCAAGAAAACGAACAATGTTGCAACATGAGACAAAGAATGAGCTGTATCTTCAACCTGGTCTTAAAGCAAGTTCCTGCACCAGGAATAAATGGTTTGTCCTTTGGCTACTTTACACCACACAGGGTTCCTTTCACACTCTTTAAAATGCTGTTGTAGTCTTAATTAGGAAGCAAAGCAATCTCAGGATGCAATAGAGTTTTCTTTTTAACACTTTACTGATATTATACTGACATTATACTGACACGGGTACAGACAGATCATAAAATTGTATTATTTTGATTTAATGCTCCTTTCTAAGTGAAATAACAGCTTTAAAAATTTACTGTTGACGATTGCTTCCAGCTTCTTTAATCTAATTTACTATCAATTGTTTATCCCTCAAGAAAACTTTGTTTTAAAGTCTTTAAACATTTCCCCAACATAAATGAGTGGGTTTGAGGGATCCACTGACTCCTTTTTTGTAACAATGAAATGATCTGTGTCAAATACTTGGCAGGTCCCAATGACACTACTGAGAGTATGGATCATATTTAAAGACCAGCCTAGGCACTGGTTTCCATCTTCAAGAATGAAAAACATCTTGAGAATTACAATGTCTTATGTTTTTCTGAAAATAATACAAACTGAATATTCACACAATGAGTCTTGGGAACAGAACTGTGAGCTCATTTTTATTTCCTTTCAGTATTTAATTAGGTTCCTTGAGCCTGCTTCTAAGTGTCTCTGTTTCTGTTCCAGAGGAAAAAAGAAACCAGATAAGATGAAGACTTGTTTCACATTCTTGCCTTCCCTTGCAAAGGTTTCATGCCACCTTCATCAGTAAAATACCCCAGCAGTGTCTCTTAACTGATGGATTCCACCTATCTTGCATGTCTCACCTACTCTCTCTCTCCTTCTTTGGGTATGGGACAGGGTGCTCAGTTTTGGTTAAGATTTTAATAATTTCCTTCCTGTAAAAACAAAAGCAAGTAGACTCACACCAGCTTGAGTCCCTGAGCAGACATGCTGCAGCACTTTAAACAAGCTGAAGTTTCCCAGAAGATAATTACACCTGCTGCTACTTCATGCTTTCCATTCTTTTACCTCTTAGTAGAAGGTAAATCACAGTAATAATAAATCCTTCTATAGAAATGCAAAGCAGAACTAAGAATGAAATTGATGTTGCAATTTTAATTTACCACTTTCATTGCTGTTAATTTATACACAAACACTCTGCCATAAGTTCCCCCTGGAAAATAATGCAATTCCTTTCAAGCATCCCCCATACAGACCAGATACAGACACTGAGTTTCATGCTGTATTTTACTATTAAAAGATTTGCTATTCTTTTCAACTTGGAGAGAAGAACATGCTCCTGTAGCAAGGCAAAGCAAAGCAAAGCACATTTCAACCTTTATTTGAAGTTCCTGATTGCTGTGATAAGGGTTGAAGAATAATTTAAGATACATCAGCTATAATAGATCACAGTAAAATTTCCAACAGCCTTTTTAGAAGTCTTACTGTTTTCATGCATATAAAGCCATCTGGGGCACAAACAAAGTTGAACTTTCTGGCTGAGCTCACTTCACAACTCGCAGCTTGGTTCCAGTGTAGATCACTAAGCCACATATTAGCTTTCAAAAATTCCTCAAGAACTTAAGCCCAGATAAACACCACAAGATCAAATTTTCACGGGTATCCTGCCTGTCACACACAGCGGCCAGGACCTGGCCATGAGGATTATCAGGTCTCCCCACTGCAGGGTTCATGGTTTGGGGCAGAGTTTGTGCTGCAGAGCATCTCCCAGATGGGCACAGGGTGACAAGTGGGGTGTGGGGGGCCAGGAGCAGCCACCGTGGAGCTGTTGTGGCAGAGAAAACCTGTAAACATTTTGAACTTCTTTGCAATTATTTCTTAGAAAGTGAGAGACCATGGGAGAAGCTCAACTATCTCAAACTCCAGCTGATTTTGGAGGGGGGAAAATCCCCACGAATTAGAATGAGAACTGTACATTTCAGAAACTCCTGTCTGTGAGAATGTAGGTAAGCTTTGGTACTCATCGAGGCAGCAGACTTTCCTACCGCCCTCCTTTGCCTTAAGATGACCATTTGGTACATTACACAAAGACAGCAGCACTAATGAGGACAACTCTGCCAGGTTTTCAGAGAAAGCGGACACATTTTGGGGTGTTACTGATTTCAGATTAAAGAAAGTATCTGCAGTTTGCTCAACACCATCATTGTACTGTTACCTTCATTTCAATGCTACTTAATTACTTAACATTTGAATTTGTATGAGTACACAATTTCATCCCTGATCTAGAAACATCTCCCTAAAATCAAATAAAACATTTTCAGTAGGTAAACGCCAGAAGTTAGATTTTTACTGACTGAGCTAAGAATGGTCTTCAGCAATATACTTAAATTATTTGTTCAAACAAATGTTTACAAGTACATTGAAATAAATTGTTACATTAAAATCAATCAGTACATTAAAATTAAAATTCTTAATTTTCTTAATTTCAAAATAATTTCGATTCCTTCATGACTGTAAAAGCCAAGTAGAACCCATATGCAGTAAAACAATCCATAGCCTAATATTTTAAGCCAGTTGTTCAATAACTTCTATTTCTTTGCAGTATTTTTACTTTATTATACTTTTATAATACCCTCAAATATATCTATAAAACTTTACAGCCCTTTTCCAACAGCAGTTGGGGTGTGGTCTCAAAAGAAGCACATTTATGAGCTGCAAGACAGGAAGAAAATCAAAGTACCCTTATGGGACTGAGGCAGGGCCACTATGGTTATGAGCTCAGATTTTGATGTAATTCTTGAGTCTCCAAGTTTTCATTGCAATTGCTTTACAGAATTTATCTTGTACTGGACTCTCAACGCTTGAAAATGAAACCCCTTGTGCTGGAGAGTCCTAAGGGCAGCTCACCCAGTCAGACACTTTACCTTGAGACCTTTCCCTGTGGATGAGCTGTGTCAAGATTTCACCTAAATACATCTCAATAAATGCTCAATTCTGCACTAAAAATCATCATATTCCCAGTGTGTGCTGAATTATGAGCCAGTACTCAAAACAGTGGTCAAAACCAGAGGCATCCCCTCCCAAACTGCCTTTTAAGAACTGGGCAACTAAAGACACAGTCTGGACGGAGAGGGAATGTTTTTTGTAAATGGAGACAGGCAGACTTCCAAGCTCTTCAGACTGCACGTTGATCAGCGAGATGTTGTTATAAATACCTTTGCAAACTATTCACACTACGCAGACAAAAATAACTCAGCAATAAACAACGGAGAAATGAATTAGGTACCGCGGAAAAATGTAAATACCGTTTCTCCTCCATCTGCTTTATCCTGGTAAATAAGCCCAAAATCCAGCAGCAGGCACAAAAGCCCACCCACAGACCAGGGAGTGAAGGGCAAAACCAAGCTATGAGAGAATTGATGAGAAAATGGCTGCGGTCTATCAAATGGAAGTTGATGACTTGGTTGTGAACAAAGAGAGTTCTGAAGTGTGAGGCATTGACCAGCCCTGTTCTGCACCAACCAAAACGGCCCTGGGGCCCTGCTCCTTTGGACATGGGGGCTGCAAAAGGCACACTCATCCTACAGTCACCAAAGGGTTTCGGGTTGCTCCTGTTTTAATTGGTAACGTTAGAAGCTTCAAAATATCAATGTTCCTAATGGAAACGGTACGCGAGCTGTTTACAGGCTGGCGATACATTTTTAGTAAAAGGGAAAATATAGATATATTTGTGCTTACAGAGCTTTCTGTGTTTACAGTGAGTCTTCTGCTTGTCAATTTACAAATGGAAAATTTTGAAATGACATTTCAAAATGTCAGAAGTGCTCAGCATTTGAAAGAAGGCTCAGTAAAGGCAAGGAACAAGAGACTAGACTAGACTTTTGCTGGAGAGACTAGATTAGACTTTTGGTTTGGAGTTAGAAAATATGCCTTTTGGCATATATCTATTATCATTTATTATTATTATTTGCAGCAGTAGTAAATATTCAGAAAATATTAAGTAGTGATTAGCAGCTAGGATATAATGCTTTATGCTTTAATGATGGTTAATATAAACAAATATAATTATAGTTTATAGGTTCTGGACTTTGACTACTTTGAACTCAACTGCAAGACCTTGTCTTGATGAATCTAAATAAACCCCTGTATTTCAGTGCTACGTCTGCATTTCTCATGAATCCAGACATAATGTATAAAACAAGGTATTTTATGGCTTATACATAAATAAATCATCAACTTGGAAAAAATACAACACAGTAATACAAAAGAATGTATTAATTATTCCAAGCAGTCAAACTGGAAAGACAGAAAATGTTTAACAGAAGAATAGATATATAATGTGACATATCCTGATCAACATATGACTTACATACTGACTTACCTACACTGGATGGTTACAAGTGTGGAAATCAAAAACACAGCCATGGCATAAAATATAAAAGGAGCTATTTCATTAAAACTTTTCTGCTGAGTTGAATGAAGGGCGAACAAGGTCTTACCTGCATGAGGATTAGACCCACCTTCTTAATAACAGCTAGGGTGGGTGTTCTTAAACATCCACCATCAGAGCACCCAAGTTCAATCAGCCTGAATGAGATCCAAGAAATCAATAAAATTCTTGCCAGGCCACTTTAAACTATTACAGAGCCCCAGTGTGGAGCAACAGATTACAGGCTGGCTGTAATTTTTCCCTGGAACAACCCAAACACAGTTCTTGGGCCTTAATGAGTTTTGTTCAGCATGAATAGGTCAGCAGAGTGCAGAAATCTCTTTTCTCAACTTCTTGTAGAAATGGTGTGGCACCACCTCTGTTCAGGTACTGGGGACAGCTGTCCTGTGCTAATGTATGACTCATGGACAATGGAACAGAAAGACATTTCTAGTCCATTTGTCCATAAAAAACCTCAGGAAGTACAGCTTTGACTGCTAAGACAAATCAAAACCACACAAGACTACAGAAAACCCTTCAAGGGCTTTCTATAGCATTAAAAATAAAGTAAATGGGAAAAGTCATAATCATGTTCCTTAACTCTGATCTTACTCTTTAAGCAAAAAGACATTTCAATTGCATACTGTTAGATACTCACAGCTCCAGTGATTTACAGTAAGTCACTGTCTGAACACTTTACAGGGATCCAGTGGCTTCCATGGGTAGCCCTATTGTGCAGCTGTTATGTTGGAAAGGGCCAGGGTCTAGCTTGTGCTAGACAGGAAAAGTCTGCAAGTCCAGCACATAGTCCTGGCAACCCAAAATTTCTCCCAGCAGTACTTCCATTAGACTCCATGCATTCAAGTTTTAGAAGTCCTTCCTACCTTTAATCTCAGCAGCACAGCAGGAAACCTCCATCATTTCTACAAAAACATTTTTCTTCCAATCAGGATAAATTTTCTCCTACTTTTCCTGAACACTTTCTGCCCCCACTCCTAATTCAATTCATCAGTCTCGACTGAGTTTTCACTCTACATCAGAAAATTCCCCTTTCTTCACTGATTGTAAACTTCAAATATTTGTATATCACTGAGTTCTCCACCTCTTATGTTTACGTGCATCATTTGGGGAGGACACTTTAGGACTTTCTGGCTTCTTTAGCCTCTCCCCATAAATAACTCCTTCTATGCTTCTCATACATTTGTGCATGCCACTACACTTGGGGCTATTCTTACGGGCCAAATCTGTTCCTAAGAGAGTTAAGACACGTTCTTGCAAACTTCCTCTCAAAACTAGCATAGGAATAGAAGAGTTCTTGGAAAACAGGCTGAAAATTAATTCTAAGTCTGCTGTCTATGACTAGTACCACCTACTTAATTTTGCACTTTTCTTGCGTGGACATTGTGGCCCACAGAGTACCTTGCTATCTAAATAAGCAGCTTTCTTAGACAAGAACCTTAAAGGGATAATGATTCTTTCAGAAGGTAGAAGTCCAAGTCTTGCACGTGGGTACATGTGTCTGTGACTAGTACCATAAACAAAATGGGAACACATAAATAAATGCAGGTTTTACTAATATTAGCTACCTGTAGATAGAGAAGAGGCCTTTCTGATTGCACAGATATTTCTAAGCCATCTGGATGTCTGTAGGATACAGCTTGCAACTCCATAAGACTACATCTCATGTAATATCAAGCATTTTACCAGGGCTTAATGAATTAAAAGATGGTTAGAAGTACTGCTTAGAAAGACACAATGTTGTTAATAAATGTCTTCTCTCACTAGGGGTAGATTCTAGAGGAAGATTTTAGTATCATCAGGTTCTCAGACTAGTAATTATAGCTTACATTTTGAAAGCCACAACCTTGCTTTCATGAATGCAATTTGCATCAAAATCTGCACTTACAAAATCAGGCAGAAGAGTTTTGCACACATAAATTAATTGCCAACCCATTTTCTAGTGCTTGAACTGCAGACAATTAGCTATCAATCATTACTGACCTGAGCTTTACTCAGTGAGGACACAGAGTAAGGCTCTGCAACTAATACCAATCCCACAAATATTGCAGCATCCTAAACATCCCCCAAATCTGTCTTCACCTGACAAAGAAAGTACTCTTTGGCAGTAAATGCTGGTGCAGAACTGAAGGTTGGAGAAAGAGGGAGAAGAGGCAGGGGAAAAGAGAGAGATACTGATTTGCTCTCAATGAATATGAAAAAGCTGATCTCTGCCATTGAAGAAAATTCTTGCACCAGCAAGTGCTGACTGATTGTGATGAGGAATGCTTTATCACCCAGATCCAGACACCCTTTCATATGGTGATTATTATTCCTGTCATGACCCTCTGGTCATCAAGCCACAGTGTCTTTTGTCACGAAACAACTATCCAATAAGGAATAATCTAGGAATAAGCCCGTAGCATAATATCTTCTGCTTGCTTATACACACAGCAGGAGGAGGAAAATCTTCTTCCTGTGAGTTATTACCTGCTCTAATCCACTTTGGAAAATAGCAGTATTTCCCTAATTTTGTGAAGCATGCAAACATATATTTCACAAACTACAGCTACACGAATACCTCAGACCAGAGCTGAAAGCAAATCTTAAAGCTCTCTCAGGTAATAAAAAAATGGTCCAGCATCCCCATCAAATCCATGGCAGCACAGAAACTATCAAATATTCACATTAAACTCGATAAGAACACTCAAAGACTGAATTGCATGCCAGCTTGCCTTTATGTTTAATTTCATCTTGTCTTCTATGAGGCTGATGTCTGGCCTAATTCCTGATGCCATTCTTGGAGCAACAGAGGTAACATGCTGGACAAACAGAGGTAACACATGTACAAAACCCCAACAAATGCCACATACTACCTAAAACATTGGGTCTGGTTTAGTTCTCTCAGTTACAGAGCCATTTTCTATTAACATTGTCATCATCCACATTACTATTATCCGACTACAATCCGCTTTAGAACTCATTTAACCTTCCACACTCTATTTCTCTGGATTTTCCAATTCAGTTCCTTGAGAAAGGGGCTACTCCTCTGCAGTCAGACAGTGCACACCACACTGAAAGCATCCAGGGAAGAAGGGCTGGGAACCCTAACCTGGGAGCAGAAGGAGGAGCCATTTCTGGCCACACAAGCCCATTCTTTTTATACATTTTCTGTTTCTAGTGCCTGTGTAGATCACCTAACACAGGGGCTGTTTTGAATGGTTTTATCCAGCTAGCAAGCTAATCCTAAGTAACAAACACAACAATACATATACAACTGTACAGAATAAAAAATTAATGGTGTTAGAGAAGGATGATGCACAGAGACATTATGTGTGACACTGGGGAGGAAGTGGGGGTAAGTGTGCATGGTTAATATGAAAAGATGTCAAAAAAAATGAAGCATAATAATAGTGCAATTTATCCTTGCTAAACGTACTGCACTGTGCTATAATTAAATATGAAAACCTAAATTTATCTCTATGTTCGGCTGTCATTAACTTAACAGGGAGTGCACATGTTCTAATCTAATGGCTGATTTTTTTCTCCATGTGCAGCATATTAAAATGTATATTAGCCTCAAGGTGCATAAACACAAAATAATAGACCAAAGGTTTTGGCCTGTGGAGAAAAAAATCCATGCTCAAAGGCCGTCAAGTAGCTGGTGATGCAGGGGAGACACTCACTTAGCCTCATTAAGCCGAAGCTCTCTTTTGCTTGTCTTTTGTTCTGCATGACAGCAGCCTCTTTGTTGTATAATAATTCATTCCAAGTTCGTTCCAAGCTACCGAAACTGGTGAACTGTGGCCATTTTAATGAGCAGTATTGGTGGTATGCATAATCTGGGAGCCACGTGGACCAGGCAATCACAGAGCACTGCAGCCAGCAAAATGAGATACTGTCGAAATCACAAATTTGTCAAGTTGTTTTTGGACAGGGTATTATAATAAGCACTAAAATATGCATCTTATTACTCTGCATCTGCCAGTCAAAGATCACTGTAATGAATGCATGCTGCAGGGTATGACCAGGCCGTTTCCCTAAGTAAAACAAACTGCAGAGTACAAAAAAAGAATTATGTATTTTTGGCAGTGCCTGGATTTTTTTTTTTTTTTAAATCCTTTTGCATCAGGAGTCGGATTTTCCTGGCTTGATGTCCACTGCCAGCAGTGAGCGCACTAAAACTGCCACAGCCGAGGAGTTAACGTGAATACGTGGTTTCTTAATAGCCACATTTACTGCCTGTGCATCTGAAACTTTAAACTCCATGCTTGAAGCAAATTTAGCATACAGTACATATAAACCCCACAAAGATTAAACTACTTTAAATACATTTTAATATTCCTAGCTCCTTTTGTTTTATACGTTTCTACTGCAAATGGCTTCACCGTTAGGGAAGATACATTTTACATAACCTGCTCTCTCTGTAAGAAACAGTGCTGTAATCACAGGTAATCACAACATAAACTTCCATAATAGAACAATTAGGGAAAAAAAAAGAGATTTTAAAGTGGTCCTTTTTTTTTTTTCTACAAATTTGTCAGACTCATAATTGGACTCAGCTGGAAAGGCTGGGAGGTTCATCCATGGCAGCAAACCCGGAGAATATGACTTGAGCAGTGGGGTGCAGAGTCTGCCCTGCTGGCCCCCCCCAAAACTCTGCTGGTGATACCCCACAGAGAACCACCAGACTCTCACCTGGAGCAATGCCTGTGGAGGCCTTTCATCATCAGGGCAGGAGCTGAAAGATTCAGTGGGGAGCAGAAGGAAAGGACTCATTTCCTCATCTGCCTGCAGATAATGGTGCAGACATATTTTGGCAGAGCCTTATTTTTGGGCAACCCAACAAGCATTTGCAGCAAGAGTCCCTGAGTGTGCTGATGCGAGTTCCCATAATATCCTAAACTAAGAGGTTTCTTGATCAATACTGCCTTAGACTTAAAAGGCTTTGTCTGGCTGAAAGCCGTATTTCAGGTCCAAGTTTTAGCTAATGGGAAAGAGGATCAAAGAGCTCTGTTGGGTTTGTGAGGCCAGGTAGCAGGGGCAGCTAAAGGAGAGGCTTCTGTGAGAAGCTGTTAGAAGGTTCCCCACGTCCAACAGAGCCAGAGCCAGCCAGGGATGGACCCATGGGTGGCTGTGAGTGACCCAATCAGGAATTACAGCAATACTTCTGGATAATGTATTTAAGAAGGAATGAAAAATTATTGCACAGAGGTAATTGCACTTGGAGAAGAGAGGAGGGAGAACATGTGAGAGAACAACTGCAGACCCCAAGGTCAGTGAAGAAGAGGGGCAGGACGTGCTCCAGGTGCAGAGCTGAGATTCCTGGTGCAGCCCATGGTGAAGCAGCTGTGCCCCTGCAGCCCTTGGAGCTCCACAGGGATGCAGAGATCCAGCTGCAGCCCATGGTGGAGACCCACCCTGGAGCAGGTGGGTGCCTGAGAGAGGGCTGTGAACCTGTGGGAAGCCCATGCTGGAACAGGCCTGCAGACCTGTGGAGACAGGAGCTCATGCTGGAGCGGGTTTCCTGATAGGAGCTGTGAACCCGTGGGATACCCACGCTGGAGCAGCCTATTCTTCAAGGACTGCACCCCATGGAACTGCTCTTCATGAGGAACTGGAGCTCGTGGAGCGTGATGACTTATGTTGGAGAAGTCTGGGGAGATCTGGTCTTCCATGGGAGGGAGCCTGCACAGGTCCAGGGATGAGTGGAAGGACTCCTGTGTGAGGGAGCGTGTGAAGAACTGACCACAACCCCCATTCCCTGTCTCCCTGTGCCACTGGGGGAGGAAGGAGAGCCCAGAAAGGAGCTGGGGAGTGGGGGAAAAGGTGTTTTCAACATTTGTTTACTTCTCATTATCCTGCCTTGATTTTAATTGGTAATAAATTCAATTATTACCCCAAACTGAGACTGTTTTGCCGATGAGGATAATTGGTGAGTGATCTCTCTGGGTCCTTATCTCAACCCCTGAGCCTTCCTTTGGTGGGTACCTGGCATCCATCCAGGGTTAATCCACCACAGCTTAAAGGTAATTTTTTCCCCTCTGACTCTTCTTCAGAACCAGTCGTAGCAATATGGAAAAATGGGGTTTTTTCACCCAACATTAATAATCTTATTGCAATCTTTATATCAACATATGTTAAACAGTCTGTATTTCCAGCCTCAAATACCATTTTTTCTGCTTTTTTTTTTTTTTTTTTTTTTTTTTTTTTTTTTTTTTTTTTCAATATTGGAAACAAAGCAAAGTTCTTTACCACACTGGGCAAATTTGCTTTCCTAAAGAACAAGGAGCAATTCCAAACATTAAGGGTGAAAACCTCTGCTCAGTGATGGTAGTCAGAGAAGTCTTGAAGAATCCGAAGGCAGACAAAACTTTATGATGCAACAGTTGTTCTTGCATGGCTGTGCGTTCCCATTTAATTTATTTATTTAATAGAGAAGTTAATATAATATTTTGTATGAAGTCTGGATGGCACAGCAAGGTTTTTTCTCTGCCATACAAAAGACTATTTAGATTTGACTGCAGTACAGTTAGAATTTAGCAGGTTTACACTGTTCAGAAGACTCAGATTTTAGTACCCACAGATAACTTGTAGGAAATGAGTATTTTAGTCTAAATGGGAAGCCTGTTCCAATGGGAAGTCCATTAAAGAAGAAAATCAGAAGGTTGCTAAATTTAAGGTGATGACATTTCACTGAAGTCATGTACTGTGTACAGCATCATTCTATCTCATCTGTCTGATGAACAAAGCCACTGTCTGTAAATGTGTTTTTACCAGATGCAATTCTAACATTTTTAGTACAGCACAACCTTAACATTTGAGAACTACCCACAGTTCATTTGGGATTTTGTATATTTCTGGAATCAAGATGCTTAAATTATTAGTTTTTGTTATTTTTATTTTTTTATCATTTATCTTTTTTTTTTATCATGATTAAACAAATGTCACTTGTTCATAACTCCTGGTGCTGAAAGCAAAGTGGGAAACATCCATATATATTCCTCTCTTCCCATAAACCCACACCTACCAACTGAAAACATGGCCAGATTTTTGTTTAGCTACCTGGCATATAGAGCAGCCACTGCATTAAGTATGGTTTTTATAGCTGACATTAATGGAAGTTTTTAGAGACACTCTGTACCATTTCTGTGATCAGCAGCTGACACCAGTGCATTTCTGGGACATAATCACTTCAGCTCTCTGGATTAAGACCAGTGAGCAACTAATAAAAGAGTGCTGTAACAAACAGACAAGGTGAGACACACAGGGGATCAAACTGCACCTCTGGGGAACACTACACCTTATTCAGATTCCTAATGAGAACAGACTTATCTTTATTGCTCCTGGTCATATATGTTCCTGAGAAACTCATGAACATTATTTTAAAACATAATTCTATTAATTTTGTATTGTAAGGAGACCAACTGTGCCCTTCCTCTGGCTTCTGCAGTCACCCTAATAACTTTGGGTTGTAAGAATGTGCACTACATCTTAACTGTCCTCCTGACTGCATCATCACTTGATCTCAGTCCTAAATTCATTCTGAGGTAAGCATGCTTTTACACAAGTTCTTCCTCGAAGGAGTCAGTGAGAAGCACTGTGGTGTCACCTTTACTTTGCCATTCTCTCATCTCAGCATCAAGGTTTGCACACCGAGATTAAACCTGAGACAGGCTGACAACTTCCATTCCGTGCAAAGGTGGCTCAGAGCTGATATTAATGACAGTCATCTGTGCCAAGGTTTCAAGTGTCAGGTGCTCCCAGAGAAAAAAAACAAACCCAAACCCCAATTCAATAAACCATCTGAAAAGCAAGGAGGAAGGAAGCGCAGAGCTCTGGCTTTGGCCACCTCTGTAGTCTGACACAGCATCTGTACTAGGATTCTCTTCGGAGCTGGTATGGATATGCTACAACCACAGGAAAGAATGAGTAAAATTGGTGGAAATATGGAAAACTGCATCATCCAGTGACTGGAAACCACATTCCTAAGTGCCAGGAATCTCACTCCTATTACAGGCACTGTAGTACCACAGGTCACACCCTGGACAATGGCTCCAGCAGCAACTGCTGTGTTAGCAAAAGGGTGAAAACTACTGAAAAGACAATCAGAAAATAAACACTGCTGGCTCAAAGATGATAAATTTAGGCTCGACATACAAAAATAAATAGATTCTGCAACAGTGAAAAACAGAAAAAGAGCACTCAAGTTTTCAAAATATTTTCCATTTCCATGATGCTTCTGATATTTCAAGGGCTATAAATTATCAGAAGTATTAGTTTCATTAATGCAGAAGGATGAACAGATACTAATCGACATGAATCTCTTTTTCAGCCAAAGCATCTTATGTTTGCTATTTAATTGCTTGTTATATTCCAGTATTTAGTGCAGTACTTTCAGTATTCTCTCTGTTTAGGAAGGAAATTATTGTGATAAATGTAACAGCTGACAGTGATAGCTGTTCAGCTCGTCATTTATCTGGTGACTGCATGGCACGACAGCTTCAGTTTGAGGTTAGGTGTACCATTTAGAAGAAGATATTTATCTTTTAGTTTACTCTGGTCATCAAATACTACAATATTTCGTGACAAAACTCCACTGTGTCACTCTCCTACAACAACACTCTGCAGTCAGCATCTCTTTGATGCTGAAACCAGGACAGAAAATGAATTATAAAAAGAATAGTTCATCATTACAAAAAATACAGACATTAGCATTCAATATTGCACCATGTATTAAAACAGATACCATTATGAACATACTCATCCAGGAACAGAATGGCTCCTAAATCTGTAAGATATTTAGAACTGGCAGAGGCTCAATGAATTTGTATACAACCAGAAAGCAAATGGTTCTTGATGCTGGTGAAAATAATTCTCCCTCAGTTCCTTATTATTAAAATGTCAAATGTCTGAACTTCCTATCCTTTGGGTTCTATTTGAAAATAATACTAATCTTGTAACTAAAAGGAGGATGATTCCCATATATTTTTAAATCTACTGCACCAAACCCACAACACATCAGAATCAGGAAATTTACTTTTTTCAAAATTTATTTTTTTTAATTTTTTTTAATGGAAATGTTTATCCATATTTGCTGTTTAGCTTCTCATGAGGTCTCACTGAAGAAACTGCATTTCATCTCATGGTATATACCAACACAAACTGGGAGAGTTCCTTATGTTCCTGTAAGGCAGGATTTTGACTGTCACATTTTACTTCACATATAACATGTACATTCCCACACATTATTTTATTGATGAGATTGTATCCATAGGTTATTTTCTCTGTTCCAAACACAGAGTAAGGACAGGCTTTTCAGTGAATTAATTTTAGAAAGAGACTCACAAACGTGTGTTTTGACTTGCTGCCAAGCAAGTTAGATATTTGTGTTTGAATTGAGATGAAACTACAGTACTTAACTAAATTTACTAGGCACAAGCACATGAAATCCAATATTGATAATAATTTATGAAAGTAAGAATACTGATTCCTACAATACTGCAAACTTAGTTTATGATAACATAATTAGTTACACTAATAGCACTGCTTAGGCACAGTCTTGCTAATTAGGATATTATAAATATTAATGATATCAAGTCTTTGTATTTGATTGCCCCTAGTAGGATCATTTATCATGGTATTTCCAGTTACCAGAATTATATTATTTTTCTTCCTTTTCCCTTGAATGTTCATTCCTGGACAAACAGCCATCCTGAGCTTATGCCTAAAACGTATCAATAGTTTATCAACGATGCAGGCTGCTTAACTTTAAATGCTATTATTTAGTAGCAACGTTACAATGATATAATTCAGTGTTAATACAAATACACAATCAATTATATTCTGTATATCTTTTAAATGTCTAACAGAGCTAGCCACACAATATTACATAGGGCTTTGTTTTTTATTCTTTTTCATGTTTCAAGTTAAGATTCCTTTGAATTATTAAATGCTTCCTTAAAGCATATTTTCATGCAACCTTTTTAAAGTTAATTATTGATGTAGTGACAAGCAAAAAAGGCAAAATATTACAAACTTTTTTTCCTCATTCAAAAGGACATGAGAAACATCTTTTACAAAGGTTGTCTGTTTAGGAAAATACAAAGGTAATACAAAGACAGAACACTGAGTGCAGCTTTAAAGAAGAATTACAACAAATCTGTAACATGAGTTGGAAATGCTATGCAGGTTTCCACAGGTGTTAAAGGAAAGAAGTTTAGCTATAACCCTTTGAGCCTGGTTTAACTGCTTAACATAAGTAGATGAAAATGAAACTGCTTATATCTTGGTTTATTTTTAAGCAGTGTATTATCCAGAGCTTTAGGAATAGGATTGTCTTTCCTCCTTGAAGGTAATGTTATAATTTTCAGAGCTCCACAGAGAACAACAACAATATAGGAGTCTCTAATCTCCTGCTAAATCCAATTCCAGTCATCAGCAATGATAAGCAGAGATTTGGAGGCGTTTGACACTCCAAATCCTATTCTTTTGTAATTCTTTACTTTTTACAACATTTTCAACAGTCGTACATCAGATTTTTGGAAGGATAATCAATAGGCATGATGTATAACTGAAATCAGTCTTCAAAGTGATCCCCTCTAGTAACCAGAAACAAAAGCTTGGCCTCCCTGCTGTGCAGGTATTTTGCTTAGAGCAGGAGGCAGCCGGGCATCAGCAGGAAGCCAGTTACACCTCCCTGCTTCCCAGCACGGATCAGCAGGTGCCCTGGTGGAGGGCTGAGCAGGGATGGGGCAGCTGCAACCCACTGCAGCTGTCAAAAATCTCCAAAAATGCTTTTTGTAGCAGAGAACTACTAGAGCAGAGAGGGAAGACAGTCCAGAGGTTAGGATTTCATGCTGACCATCATTTACATTCCTATTTCATCACAGACTTTCTAGGTTTAAATGATCTTGCAGAATTTATTAAATTGTCTGGTGTCACTGATCCTCAGCTAGAACTTCCCTGTCTTGGAGAGGGTTTGGACATCAGCACACATGAAAGACCACGAGATGCTCAGGTATGGTGATTGAAGGACCACTCCTACCTGATCTTGTGTTCTAACTAACTGCTGGTCTGTGATTACCTGTCCCAGCTGCTCAGAGCCAGTGCAAGAGGGTTTTTGCATATCTCCTGAATGTTGCACCCTGGCTGAAACACCCAGGAACTTCTGGCACAATATTAGGGTCAATCTGAAGCGAGTTGAGTTCCATTAAAACAAGCAGTTCCAGAACTTGTTTTAATGCATTTGTAATTTTATATCCTATATTTTTTAAAAAGACATGATTTTCTGAATCATGTGAAGAGATCATATTTATAGTAAAAATGTTAGCCCATATCAACTCATTTCAAGTTTGTCTTCTTAAGCTTACATATTTGTCTTCTTATGCCTACATATTTGTTAATATTCAGAAGGAAAATGACTTGGTGACTGATTGTGACAGCAGCAGCAATTAATCAAGGTAAGTAGCAGAAACTGCATACAATGATTATGGAATTACATTCAAAACCAAGACATAGTGTTATTATACAGGAATGGCAATAAAACAACATACCTTTCCCATCAGATCAGCAATTCTAGGTACTGGTTTTCCTTTCTGATGGGAGATGGTTGCAGGACTCTGTCCATTCCAGTCCTCAAGTTCCTCAATGCTTTTCAGGTAAAGAAGAGCTCGCAGTCCGGTGCAGTAGTCATCAATAACAGTGAAATCTTGATTTTGGATTGCACTGCACACCTACAAAATGCAAGTCAGTTATCAGCACCAACACAGCAAAGAAGCATATGGAATTAGCAAACTCCTTGGATTTACTGATTATCAGGTGACCCTTCCTGCAACCCCACTGGGAAAGAACTACAAGGATTCAGGATTATTGTCTCCTTAATCCTATGTCATGATACCACCACTGCAGCTCAGAAAATAAAGGGCTCCATAACACTTGTTATGCCCAGACTTCCCAGCAGCAGCCCTTGGACAAGACCTGAGGGCTGTTCAGAGATAACCCTGCCATTCCAGCCCCAGATGTGCCTGCTGGGGAGCTGCTGCTGAGCACACCAGCACACTGGCACACCCTCACCTGTGCTCAGAGCTGTGCCTGCAGACACTCCGTGGAGCCTGCTCTGCTCAGGAAGCACAGGCATAACCAGTTAGGTCCCAACCTAGCAAATCACAGAACCACAGACCTGCTGAGACTGGAAAGCATCTCTTGAGATCTTGTTCAAGCCCCAGCTCAAAGAAGGGTCAACTACAGGAGGCTACCTAACACTGTATCCAGCCAGGATCTGAATATCTCAAAATACACCTCTCTGGGGAACCTGGTTCAGCGTTCAGCCTCCATGGCAGCTTTTTACTTGTATTTAAATGGAATTTCCTGTGTTTCAGTTTGTGCCCACTGTTTCTTGCCATTCCACTGGATAGCCCTGAGATGAATCTGGATCCAATGGAAGTGTCTCAGCAAACAGCAGTCATTAAACTGACCTGTCAGCATGGGGTGAGCATTGCCAGGCACAGAACAGCACAATCCCCTTCTGCCACTCAGTGCAACTGGGAGGCCAGGCCACTTTATTTGAGATACTTCACAAGCAAAGATAGCAATATAGCTTTATAAACATATAAAATAGTGAGCCCTGACCTGCAGAGCTTAACATGTAAAGAAAAAACTACTGACAGCAGAAAATAGTCTGACCATTTACATGGGTTCTTCTAGAGCATGTTGGGGATATCAGCTCAGACTCAAACCCACAGAGATCCCCAACCAAACTGACAGGTGAATAAAAAAATTCCTGACTGTTGTCTGAATGCCTTCTCATTAGCTAAACTCTAATCAGCCATCAGTGACGAGGTGCAGGGTTGATTGAGTGCCATTAATTATCAGTCCCTGCAAATGCTCTGAAATTCCAGATGTGCCAGTGTTTTCAGCCTCTGACTCAGCTTTTACTGTAAAAGCTGAAAGGAATGCTCCTGATAATACCTTGACTCCATGCACACATAGTAAACACAACAATGAAATAGCCACCTACTTTAGAACATGAATTGGTGCACACAGACAGGCACAAACACATCCACACTCCTTGGATGTGGAAACACACTTTAGCTCATAACTGACAGGAAATACATTATTGTTTTCCCCATTTCAGAGATGACAATACAACTTGCAGTCCTGAAGACAGGTACGCATCACATTGGGAAATACCATATACTACTGCTGAACAAGGAATAAAAAAGGGCAAACTATAAAATAAGCACAATAACAATTTCTATGCAGTGCATTTACATTACAAAAAAATCTGTTTCTATGGAGAAACAGTGTGGGCATTAATTAGGTCTGTTATACCTTCCACAGGCTTCAAGACTGTATATATTTTTTTTAATGGCAATTATAGAGAGTGTCATAATTACTTCCCATACAGGTTATCTAACTGCAAAACTCCACTGATGCTTATTGAAACCTTTTTGTACAGCAAGGAATTCTCTGGGTTTTTTTAGTGCACGGGTAACACTTTTATTATCTACTTTTAAAAATACTGAAACTGTAAAAAAATGCAGTAAAAAGCCATGTCATGTCACTTGAAACAAGTTCAGACACTTTTGTCAAAATGCTGAAATATTTTGACAGGATGTATACACATGAGATACACCCGAGGATACCTGTAATAACCTTATAAATAAAGAGGCTTTTACTGTTTTCCAGCTTGTAGTGCGGTGTTATGAACTGCAATAATATAAAAATATGTGGAGGATAATAACACACTGAGAGCTAACTATTTGATCCCTGTGATTCTATATGCAGTGCACTATTTGTCTTCCCTGGAAAGCCAGGAAAGTTCCAGAACTGAAGGCAAAATGCAATTTTTAAGAAAAATGTAAATCTCTGCACTAAAGAAAAATGTTATGTGACATGGAAAGGCTTAGAACAAATAGGTGGTCTCAAACAATCTTCCTCTTCTGTAGAAACCTTATGACTGTGGTGCCCAGTGGTGTGGATAATTAGCCAAAGACATCTCTCACTGATTTCACTGGGATAAAAGCAAGTGCTTACGTTTATGGGCCTTTCCTAGAACAAGAGAGCTTCAAACATTAACACACACAAACCCAACCGAAATAGTTCTGCCATGTTTTTGGCAAATTCCAAAATTCTGAGCTTATGTTGCTCAAATCAGATGGTGAGATTCATGTTTTAGGCTTACAGTATCTCCCATCAATCAGTGTAGAAGCCTTGGCCGCATTTTAAAAGGTGGTGAGCAAAGTCAGGATAAAAGGTCACCATGACCCATCAGCCATGACAATTCCTACACCACAGAGAGAGGTTTTCAGCATCATACCTGGCTGCCTCGGAATCACCCGTTTAAATGACACTGTGTCCTCTTTTCAGCACAAGAGAAGTGGCAGGGCAATAGAGCAGGTGAGACTCAAGCTCAGGCATCTGGAAAAATCTCAGGAGAACTGAACCGGCCCATGTCCACACCCCATTAATGCCCCCATGTCCACAGGTCATTAATGCCCCCGCTCTGCTCCAGCTGCTGGCACTGGGAACACAGCTCAGCGATGAGCTGCACTCCAGACACTGCTGTGTCCAAAATGGTCACTACCACCTCTTTAATGTCTTACTAAACCACCTCAGGAGCTGGTAAAGGGGTGAAGTGCTGTGTAAGGGCTGCTGTCCCTGCCTGACACACGGATGGAGCAGGAACTGGAACCAGCCCTGCCCGCCCAGCCCCGCTCCTCAGCAGCAGGATGGCACCCACCAGGCACAGCGGAATGTGCTTCCCTTTGGACCCTGCAGCAAAAACCTGACCAGCACTGAGACTGCAGAGGTGAGAACACCCCTGCTGTGCTGTACAGCTCTGTACCCCGTGGTGAACAGGAGCTGCTTATGGACGAGCGCACGGAACCCAGCGCGCCCGGAGCCGCTGCTCGCGTGGTTTGTCAGCCCAGGTTCTGGCAAGCAGCACCGCTGGGACTGTGCACGGCAGGGATGGCACCTGTTTAATATCCCTTAATCCTAAATAATCCAAGTGGATCTGTTTAATGAGTAAATTGGCACTCAGCTGTTCACTGACCCAGCCCTTCACCTGAAACATTTAGAAAGTATCTTCTGTGGAAGATGAGAGGCTGGCCCTGTGGAGCATCCTATGGGACAGAGCGGAGTCCAGGACACAGCAAAGCTGGCAGCTGTACTGCTGACAAGTGCTGTCCTGCTGTCTTGCTTGTGTGGGTCTCTAGCTTTGGACTTGGAGTACAAGAGAAAGGTGCTGCATTTTTCCTGTTCAGGCAGGTAACGGGTATTATTCCTATTGCCCAAGTATGCAGGGAGGTAAGTTTGCACAAGCTTGGTTTTACTGCATTGCCTGGCTCTGTCCCAGTAGTGGAATTGCTACAATTTGATTTTTAACATTGGATCTCCTTCCTTTTCTCCCAGATCCAGACTCCAGTGATTGCCCCTTAAATCCCAAAAGAGACACCTAGGCCAACATGCAATGTATGGTCACTGATATTGTGCTCTCAGTATTCTGAAATCTAAAACTGCTCAGCATAGGGTGCAACTGTAAGTTACAATTCTAACCTATACAGGCATGTCCGAGATAATAAAAGACACAATACCTGCTTTGCTATTGGTAAACATACACCAAATTATCTCATTGGGGAATGGGGATGTGAAATGAATCACAGGTTAAGGCTCTGAGTAAAACTGTTCTGCAAAATGCAATGATGGGAGACGCCTGCAAAAGTCCCTGCTGATGGCTTTCATAAGAAGCGACCAGTCTGCTCTATTACTAAATAAACATAGAAACTGATGTTTACCTTTGTCACGGGATCTAGAGACATTACAAGTCTTACTCGAGGAACTGGAGTAAATTGTAAGGAGATTATTATTGTATAAAATAATTTTTACAAGTTACAAGATTTTTATTAAACGTTCACATGAATCTGAAACTTTTAATTCATATATTTTGACGAAAAGTTCCCTACTGGTGACAAGTACTTCCACATCAGTCCCAAAGCACTGTAAACACCTTTGCTCATATACTGCTAGATCACCTCAAAAGACTGGAGCAGGTCAGAGAATCTAGCCTGTACAACACCGTGTTGTTTTGCAAGAAGAGAGTAAGTACTCTTGGTGTGACAAGATCTGTGTGAACAAAAATCCTGTAATGTCTGGTAGCTGTTGTGCTCCAATTTGAAATTGTTTCAAAGCACTCTTAGAAGGCTTTGCAAGTGAGGAATTTGTTCTGGGAGACAATATCTTGGAGAAAATTTTAAGTTTTACACCCCTCTGAAATATCTCTCTTCAGGACATGGGTGTAAAATAATTGTCACTTTTATGAAAACAGAAGTATCAGTAAGGAGGCAGATGGGTGGCAGTGATACACGGTCTAGAAGTAAGAAGATTGATGGGTATATATTTGTATATACAAATGCAAATCACATATCTTGACTGTTCTACCATATTAGTTTCCATTTGTTGTAGCTGTACAACATCAAAGCAGTGATGTCTCCATATATTGCATTTAGTGGTAATGTAACGGACTACCAAAAAAAAAAAAAAATCAAAGTGAGAGTTTCTAAGTAGTTTCCTGGCAATTGAGACAGGAGGCTCTTTCATCTGTGCTGTAACTGTGGCAGTGCATTGATTTAAACTCCTTCTGAGATCTCAAATGCTTTTCTATTCGTAGGTCTCACTGGCTGCTTTCTTTCTGCCTTTTTTCCCCTTCAAATGATAAAATTCTAGCATTTAGCAGAATGCCATCTTGCTTCCCCAGAAGCTGAAGACTTATTTCAGCTTTGGTTCTAAACTGCACAGGAATTGTAAATAAAATAGCTCTCAAAATGCCATTTGATTAACAAATTGGCCTTTGACTTCACAATTTCTAATATTCTGACCACAGCAAAGGGATAAACAACCATTATTCCTCTGAGATACCTGTGCGAGGGTTTACAATGCATTAACAATTGTGCTTTGCCATTAATTTGGTTGACTCTCTTTGAAATATTTTTACTGGTATACTCAAATGGTAAACAAAAGGTTTACTATTTTATATGATAATATATTTTCAGTTTTAGCATTAATCTTCTTTCTGTAAAAGCTTTCTTCTTCTATTAAATATTATTCCTGATAAGTATTGAAAACATAAATTTACCTTCTTGTTGGAGAAACATTTATGAATGCCTGAGCTATTATTTAATGTATAGCTGAAGCTACTGCTTTCTTGATTGGGTTCTACTGATTGGGATTCTTGTGAAAAAAATCTGAAGCTGTGAATGAATGAAAGATGGTTCAGGAAGGATTTTATTTGTGCCCACCTGTGTATCTATATGAATCACCAACATTAAGAAGGTTAATTTTATTTTAGAAGGGAAGCGCATTATGATAATCTGGGTGAAGAATACACAGAATTTAGGATTTATCCTCAAAGGCAACAAATAAAAATTGACTTGACTAAAGGGAGATCTTTCTGGTCCATGCACTCTATATGCTGCATAGCTCTTGCCTATGGAA
Source organism: Brachypodius melanocephalos (assembly GCA_013398615.1). NCBI lineage: Eukaryota > Metazoa > Chordata > Aves > Passeriformes > Pycnonotidae > Brachypodius > Brachypodius melanocephalos. The sequence goes on along the minus strand of VZSR01000245.1, from coordinate 1,847,948 downwards.
ATGAAAATGTATGCCTTCTAGTCCCTGTACAATAATTTAGATGTGCCCAGATCTTCGAGGCAAAAAGCAGCAGACATTGCACAGGTTGTCTGACACAGTGCTCACAATAATGTGGCAAGAGCTGCAGTGTGAGAGCATGCAGACAAATAAAATCTCCTCTGAGAGGTGTTTCTGTAGGTAGAACCTTCAGGACACCAATGTCTGTGGAAAGGCATCCTCTACAATGATGGTTCCTCCTCCTTGTGTCTCGTTGAACATCGACTTACCAGAACGTTAAATGCGTAGCCTAAATTATCCTTTCTATCTGATTATTACTTCTGCTGGAGGTTTGTAGGGTTAAGAACATTAGGGGAAGTGGTTCATGTGGTACAATGTGGTACAAAGTGGTTTATGTGGTACAATGTGGTACAATCTCGGGAAAAAACCTTGAGATCCTTTGTTTTAAAGAACAAATTTGTGAAAAGAAAAAGCTTCCAAAATATTGATATAGTACAGATGGAATGCTTTGATTCCCTCACATTATCTGCTTAAATGACTCTGGAGATACAGTTTAGCAGATGGGATGTTACTTAACAAGTCTTCAGATACTGGATCGACACAAAACTGAGTTGGATGATAGCTGATAGCCTTTTTAAAACATTATGATTGAACTAATATACACGAGCTAATGAACTACTGTTTGTTTCAGAGTCTAGTACAGCTTTCAGAAAGCAGTTTGAAGGACTCAAATATTACACCTATGAATCGTCTGAATGATGGGAGAAAAAGCCCACCTAATCTTTTATACTGAGTCCTAAAGTCCTAATGAATGGAGGGCTTGCTAGTGACACTTTGAGGGATAACACACAGAAGAAAGATTCAAGGATGTTAATAACTCCAGGGTCTGAAAAGCAGGGAACCATTCACATAAGGCTTAAAAAATCTATATTGAAAAAAAAAAAAAAGGACTGGATAGTCCTATGCCATGTGAGTCTCAGTAATTCAGTGAAGTATTTCAGGTATTTTGTTATACCTCAAGAAATTTCATCAGACAATCTTGAGATAAACTGTCATTCTAATAAAAAGTACAGGCTAATGCCAGTAAATAATGGAATTATTTATTATTTAACAATAAATACTTAAAGTATTTAAAGAAAATTACTTAAAAGGAGAAGAAGGTCTCCAGCCCATGCAAGACAAGCTTATGGGATAAATGCTGCATTTCCTGCAGCAGCTTGGATCCTCTCTACATCATCAATCTGGCATGGTGACAAGCAGAGCTGAGCTGGCATTGGGGAGCATCGAGGCAGGGACTGCAGGTACAGAAACACAGATGCAGCAGCTGGGCAGCAGGAAGAGCCCCACAGCGTGGGCTGAAGCCACAGCAGCCTCCTGACACAGGCTTACAGAGAAGCTTCCCCAGCACCAAGGGGATGGCTGCTCTTCCTGGCAGACACCCCAAAGTACCTGATTTTGGGGGCTGCAAGACAGATCTTGTTCATGTCCTGCACTCCACCAACCCTGGGCAGTTGTGAGTGGCCAGCGATGAAGGAGGAGAAAAAAGCTGAGAATCCATTAGCCACTTGTCAGACGAGGGCACAGCAGGAGATAAGAGCACTGTAAGGGATCCTTCAGCAACGTTATCCAATGCATTAATTCCTAGCCTACTCAAATCTACTTTTCCTCGCCTTAAGTTCTCCATTGCCAATTAATGTATCTTTGATCTAAATAGCTAAACTGGGTGTTCAGGAGGGGGAAACTGGTACTTATCAAGGGACCCTGAACAATGCAATTTTGTATCCCATGTCTTTGAGAGGGGAAATGCAGAATAAATCAAGAATTTTCAGAAGGCTCCCTGAGGTAACTGTGGGTTTTTTCCGTCAACCACCCCTAGAGGAATGGTTATATTTTCTTATCTCACTAAAGCATTCTGTCAGTTCTTGGAACTACAAAGTGGACCTTTATGCAGTAGGTGGGCACACACACGGATAGAAGTGTTGATCGTGATCATCTTTCCTAAGAAAACAAATATGATTCCACATGCCTTGAGCATTGAGGAGTCTGGGAAACAGCTTCATAATCAACCCTGTATAGCAGATAGTATCATTATACTGCAGATCTACAAAATGAGTAAGAGCTTTAAAAGCAGGTGAACTAACTCCCTTCTGTAAACCACCCAATCATATATAGAGGTTCTACAACTATCTTTAAATACATGCTGAATATCACACCATATTTCATTTATTAACACCCAAAGGTCTCATCTCTCTCTTCTAAGTACTGTCATGGAAAATGAAATCCTTCAGCTCTCCCAGTGGTTCTGCAGCTGCTGGGACAGCATCACCAGTTGTGCAAGGTAGATGTAGATTTATGTGACCCATTTCCACAAGCCATGACCTTCAGCTCCAAAGAAATTTCTATAGCAGGTACCAATTAAGTCACTCAGATCTGGAGGCTTGATGATAAAAGTCATCAGGTAACATTACGCAGCAGTTTGCAGTGTTTTTAGGTTTTTGTTTTCTGAGAGTAAGCCAAGGGGAACACCATCACCTCTAGAATGGAGTGGGTGTGTTCTCCCTTTTTTGGAAAGGTGTATTTGTCAGGGATGCGTGTAGTTCTAGGAAAGCAAGTTTTTCAGCAAAGAATGGTGTTCTGAGAATCGTGTGGAAAAGAGTTTCAGAATTACCAACATGTGCTGTTTGACAACATCGAATGCAATGGCTCCACTTAACTTGAAAATGTCTGTTTTGCAATCCAAGTTAATTGAAATTAAAAGGTCAAAACCAAAATATGTTGCAAAAAGATTGAAACAGATTTGATTCACCCAAATAAATTTTTTTTTCTTTAAATGTGTTAATTCCACACATTCTTAGAATTTTGATTATAAGTCTAAACTGGAAAACTTTTTCATGCTTAAACTTCCCTGTGACAGAATAACTATTCCCTCATCACTGACAATAGTCAGTCTCATTAATGCCTAACAGATCCAGGGTAGACCTTCAGTGTTCATCCCAGGACACTCTGAATCAGACACAGCAGGGACTTGAGATCTATTTTGATTAAAAGAAATTTGTCAATGAAAAACAGTTCCCTCAAAGAAATTTTCAGCAAATTCTAATGAGAACCATCTACTGAGGGACATCCTCCTGTGACCAGAATTTTGAAAGCTGCAGACCTCTCAAAATCAAACAGAAAAGCAATTTTTCTATCTTGGAACCTCAATTCAGTCCTGCAATGATTAACCCCTCATCCTTGTGAGTCTCTCCCTCTAGTACTCTCACATTATATTTCTGCTAAAATTACTTTCATCCTTTATCAGCTTGCCTGTACGAATTTGTGCAGCAGCTGCTGTGTCCATTGAAGAGTGAGATTCATGTGAACAAAATAGTTCTGACCCTGTGAATCCTTCGTGTCGGAGATAAAAACCCACTTCCACATTTCCTTAGGGATTGTTTTACCTATCTCCATCCAAATAACAAATATCAGCAAGAAAAGCAGCAATATAACTCATGATATTGAAGGAAGTTAAACCCTTTCTTAAATGTACTGCCAGCTTCCAAAATGCCAGCTTAGAAAAATAGTGCTTTCTCTGTTTTTTTTTTTTTTGTTTTGTTTTGTTTTTGTTCTAATTGCATGGATAAAAGAGCCCCTCATCAGTCAGATCAAGCTGTGTCAGAGGGCTTGTGCTGTAACAGGAAAAAAAAAATATTGCTCCCTCCTTCCTGGGCAGAAAACCCACTTTTCTACCACTGGGAAAAGGAAAAGATCAGTGACCAAAGTGCAGCTAGCCCAGCAGAAGCCCAGCTGAGCTGCACAGCAGTGCATTCCTGTGCCAGTGTGGGCTTCAGGACCATGCTTTACCTGAGCACAACCTCTTCCACTGCTTGCTTTCCTTTTCTCCCTTTCACTGCCAGGTACAGCCTCTGACTGAAAGATCAACAAAGCTCCTATGATACAAAAAGGAAAATTTCTTCAACATGTATTTTTGTAGGACTGACAGTGTTTCCAAGAAGAACTTCTCTGATGGCAGAGCTTTGCAATACTGAATGTTTTACCTTCTCCCTTTTTGGAAAACAAGTCCCCTGCAGTTACAGCACATTTATAATAAAAAAAACCCAAAACAACAACCCCACAGGTTGGAGATGGCAGAAAGGAATGAAGAAACAGCATTCTCCACTGTACTTATCTTGCCTTCTATTTATTTTCAATATCCAACAAGGAGCTGGGTACAGTTTCAGATTCAATTTCCAGTCACCTGCACATGTGCTCAAGGGAACTCAGTCTACAACAGAGCCAGCTTCATGTCTGAGTAAAACAACTTGCCCATAATTTCATCAACAATTAACCAAGCCTCTCGTGAAGAGTCATCTCCATGCTGCATTTACTTTATGAACTTTAAACAAAACTCACTCGGTGTCAGTTCACACCATGTGCTTTACCTACATGGAGAACAGCTCTGTGCGTGTCCATGCAAGGGAGCAGCAGCACGAATCCACATCAGCAGTGTGAATCCACGTTAAAAATAGGTGCAGCACTACTGGGTTTTCAAAGGACAAGCAATATTGTGGATCCTTGGGAGAGATGGAAAAAATACATTGCCAAAGCAATTACTCTTCCCATTGTCTCAGTTCTGAAAGTCCCTGTGTCACCAGACCCAAGGAAGCAGGGTGGACACCCAGGCAGAGCAGGAAAGGGGAGAAGACCCAGTGTCCCCAAGAGAACAAATCCCCTGCAGAGGCCAGGAGTGACTGCTATAGGACAGCATTTGAACTGATGCTCAATTGAGACCTGATTGTTAGTAAATAATTATTACCATACAGTGATAGTTGAAACTATTTTGCATGAAAATTCATTACAAGAATGACAAATGGCAATTGTTACAGAATGAGCTTTAATTCATTCTTACAAATTTATGAAATAACAATCCTATCTATGCAGACTTCATTTACTAGCTGGTGAAACGAGCAGAAAGAAAGGAAAGCTAATAGATAATTCCCCTAAGCAGCTCCAAGTAAAATGTAGAACTAACACAAAACTGCACAAAATAAAAGGCATTATTAGTGTTGAATTTAGTCTGTAACTCTACAATGTGCTGATTTGAATGTTGCAACTTTTCATTAAAAGTGGCAAAATAATATGTAGGAATCAATAATGAAAACCTGTTCTAATTTGACGTTTTTACAACTATAACAAAAAAAATAGATTGTTTTTGTTTGACAAATTCTGATTTCCTTTAAAAGAAATTCTTGCAGAAAATTCTCACTATCAATTAGCAATTTCTCTCCCAGTCATCTGTAATGGAACAAGTGTGGCAGTTCTCTAATTACTATTTGTTTTATTAGCAAAGACAGACAGTTGAGAACAGGTTGAATTTCTGTAATTAGCACTGGGCTAGGAAAAAAAAAATAGAAAATAATGAAATGTTTTCAGAAGTGAATGCTTGGGTATGTCTGTCCCAACTCTTTTCTGTTCATTTTCCTTAGGATTTTATGCCGACACGTTCAAACAGCGCTTTGTTCCCCCTTTTGTTTCTGCACGTACTGCAAATTCCATCTCTGCAGAGAACGGCCACTCCATTCAGTGCTGTACCCATTGAAGACTTTGCTCAGTGCGTGGCTCTGTGAGCAGTGGAGCTAATGATATCTGGCTTCCAGCAGCTCTGTGTCTCCTGGTTGGGTTCTCTGACGTCTAATAAGGTGTGACTGCCAATTAAAGCCTTTCCTGTGGCTGACACAGTCCTGGCAGCGCTGTCCCATGCGGGTTCTCAGAGGTCTAATAAAGGTGAGCTCATAGTGTGCTTGTGCTCACAGTGAAGGAATGCAGCTTCTCTCTCTCCTCTGCCTTTTTCTGTTCCTCAAAATTTCTTAGAGTGAAACACTTTCTCCCTTCTGGCAAATTTCTGTGAAAATGGCCACAAAAGCTCAAATGTGATGGAAGATACTCAAATGGATGTACAAATACCTAACAAGTTTCATTGGAAATACAGTCTAGAAACTGCTCTTTCCACAGGAGGCTACTCTTATCTCAATCAAAAGACTTACATTTGAGAAGTGGTTTTGCATTAAGTGGCATTTTTTTTCTTAAAAATCTTGGCGGGTCTAAAGCCCCATCCCTTGAATCTTGTCTCATATCATTTTGGTAGCCTGATGCTGCATCCAACAACTTATTCTTCCCTCATCAGTTTTAATCATGAGAGAAGAATTCGGTCTAGAACCTTCATTTCTCTGTGTCATGGGCAGCTCTGTACAGGAAGGTTTTGTTCTCCTGCCCCTAAAGGCACAGCCTGTGTCAGAACCTCACGGTGTCCAGCTGGTGCCCAAGGGTGCTGTTCTTGGGCTGATCCCTTGCAGCACTCTCTGCCTGGCACAGAGCAAAGCCTGCAGCCTGTGCCCCACCCTGGGCTGGGGTCAGGTCACGCAGGGGCCAGAGGAAGGGCTGGCTCTTTGGCAGGAGAAGCACAGCCTTGCTCTGCCACACCGATGGCACCCTGTGCAGCATCCCACCAGACTTCACTCTCCTCACACAGGGCTGGGACAAAGGACTCTTTGTCTGCATTTAAAATCATGGCTACTCATTGCAAGACAAAATATTCTTTCCCCAACGGTTATCAGTAGAAACTTAACCTGTAGTTTCAAAACCCAGGGCCAGCTCCCTCACTCCCCTGCCCTGCACTCCCATGATTTGAATGTCTTTTAGCTCTTCACTCTGCATTAATTGGCACGAATAGTAAGTAATTCCAGGATGAGAATTTTTTGGCCTGATCTTATCCTTAACTAAGGTATCAGAGTCTTCACTGACTTCAACAGACACTGACACAGACTAAAAAAAGAGTAATGAAGTGCATGGAGAACCAGATCTCTACTTTGCAGTTCTGTGGCCATAAAAAAAGTGTAGAGCTCCTTACAGGGTTTCACATTTGCACAAATACAATAACAATACTGTCTCATGGATCAAGTCCCACGTTTTTGCAATGGAAAAGCCTGTTTATTCACACACAAAGGGCTATCCTGCTGTTATAAAAATCTCTCAAGCTGAATGCTTCAGTAAAAAGCCTGCTGAAGAAAAAATAGTAATCAAATTGTCCTAAATCCCTTGAGACTTTTGTTCCAGAGAGGTACCAACAAGGAGGCTTGTTGAAAATGTTAAAAATCCACAAGCAGTCTCAATAAAACCACTGTGTTCCATGCTGGAGGGAGAGTTTATCTTACAGAGGCAAAAGTCATCACTATTGCTTTCCTGCCATGGGCTGTCCCATTTCCAGAATGGTTTTGTTCTTCCTCAGATCCCTGAGGTCCCACAACTGGTGCAGGGCAGGAGGGAAGGGCACGGGGCAGGTCCAGCTTCATGGCAGCTGTGCCCGTGGTGGGGACACACTGCCACCACCTTCTTCCCTTGGCTGAGAGATGAGGAGGGACAGGGGCAGGGCCAGGAGGCAGCAGGTGCACATGGGCTGGACACAGCACGGTGAGGACAAGAGCACAGAGCCCAGAGGAATAGCACTGCAGGGCACTGCATCCCAGCCAGGACAAGAGCCAGAGGAGGGAGGATGGAGCTGGAGCTGAAAAAGGGCTCAGGGCAAAGCCACGGGCTGTCCCACTGAGGAGCAGCACTCTATGGATGGATTTTAAATCATTGCTGGGTCGAAAACCTCACAGGCATCCACCTCTGCAACTGAGGACATGTGTGACCTCAATACTTTGTGAGGAAAGATATTTATTTGAAAAGGAATTGAGATTCTTTACATGAAAATGACCAATATTCCAGATGAACAAAGTTTTCCATACCAGAATATAATGCTGAAAGGTTCTACCATGAAACAAGTATACTTTAGAAAGTACCCCTTTGTTCTACCTCCTTTTTTTTTAGTTACATCTGCTAGAAATAATGACTACAGAATCTCTTTCAACAAAAGGTCATTTATGTCAATGGACAGAACACAGAGGATCAGATCACCTGCTGTAATTGCAAATTAATGCTCTACTGCTAATGCATTAACTACACAATATTGATCTACAATTGAATCATACAGGCTACTGTGAAGTGATTTTTACTTTAATATTTTTATGCTTTTATTGCTTTTTCCATAATGCATTTTCTCTTTCCGCTGGAATTTTCTATAATTGTTTCCCATTTTAATTTCCTGCAGCTGGAATTTTCTATAATTGTTTCCCATTTTAATTTTCCTGACTTTAAAAAATGTATGTCTTATTCAAAACCTTGCAAAAATCTAACAAACCATCAGTGTGACATGGTAAATCACATATATGTTGCAAAACATACAAAAAATTTTGATATACATCTAATTTTGATAAATTTGGGCTTTAAAAATGCTTACTTAAATTAGAAATAAAATACCTCAGCCTTCCTGGAAAACTGTAACAATGACATGTATCACAGAAAGGTGCTCCTAGACATTTCTGGAGCTCCACAATTAAAATTGGGGGTGGGGGTGTGGTTGTTTGAGGGTTTTTTTGGTTGGTTTTTTTGTTTGGTTGGTTTTCTTAATTTCATGCCTATACTGAAAAGGGGTTGGTAACTTCTGGTATGTTAAAAAAAACTATATTGCTGTGGAATCAGCTGAGGAATAACTGAAATGTTTCAGCATCTTTAATGAGAAATTAAAAAACAAGTGGGGTCTTTTTGCAAGTGTTTCTGAAGTCCATAAAGGGAAAGAATGCTCTGTTAAATTGCTGTATAAAATCTTAAGCCCAGCTACTACTGGCTACAATAACCTAGTTTGTTTTCCGTACCTGCTGCAAAATTCCTTACATCCAAACCTTTTTGTCAGTAAAATCCTAAGATGTTGCCCTCCATCTTCTAAAGGAGGGGATAGAACACATTTTGATTATTGAAACTCTCTCCCCACGCCATTTCCTAATATACCTGCTCAATACCACTTGAGGTGGTTATGGCATACAGCAAAATATGGCTTACTACCTGACTCCTGACTTGCATGCTTGTGTACGATGATTTTGGAAATGGAAAATAAATCCCTGCGTTTTAAAAATAAAAGCAATCGGAAAAAATAATGGAGAGCTGATTGCAGGTGAAATATCTGAAGAGGAAAACCTGACCTTGCTTTTAATGGAAGAACATTTATTATTCATAAGCCTTTCCTCTAAAAGATATGCTACACTGCAATTAAATCAACTCACACAAAGCCTCCTTATTATCCCAGGCCATGAGCATCCTGCCCCACGGCAGGGAGGACACAGGGCTCTTGTTGGGACACAAGGAAGGGAAGCCCCTGGCCAAGGCAGGGCTGCTGTCCCAGGCTCTTGGGCTGGGCTCCATGGATGGATCAGCACAGCCTGTGCCCCTCTGCAGTTTGGGACCATGTTCAGTGCTGCATGATCTGACAGTGCCCACCCTTTTCAAGCCCTGCTGGGTGACAGGGTGGTGACAGCGGTGACACATGCCAGTTTTAAGCCGCCTGCCTCTTCGGCACAGCTGAGCACAGAGGTCACTCCGTCACTGCCAAAGCCCAGGCTGCTTGCTTCCTGCCTCTGGAAGGCACCCTCGCGGCTTTGGAAACGTGAAGTCAGATCACAAAATGTGCAGTTTTGTGTCAGTCTGAGTGTTTCTTCAGAACCACCTCCAAGAGTATCCAAAGCAGATACTCTGGATAAGGCTATCGGACACATACAGAATTCCCCTGGTACAGTCCCAGCTTCTACCTGCTGAACTCAGGGACTTGTATGCAGTGAATCTTAACTACTGAATCATTCAGTAGCTCACTTTATTCAATGTTATCTACAAATTCTGCACTCACTCTGTATGCCAGTACTGTGAAAGCAGAAGTGAATGTCAAAGCTGTAAAGCAACAGAGGTTGTGGCTGCTGAAGGAGAGAGTTGGGCATTTGATACTAAGGACACGTGCAAGAGATTGGGATTCAGGGAAGGGAATATTGTTACTTGTATGACCTTGTTTGGAAGGAAAACAGTGGAAATGATTCTCATAATCCTAACTGGGGTCCAAAGATGACCTGTGAAGATGAGGCTGTCTTCTTCTATGACAATCCATCTCATCTGAGAAACAAATACCTTTCAGTGGAGTCCCAGTAAGTGCATTTCTTCTATGACTTTCTATAGAGATTACTCATTTCCTTCTCCCTTCCATCTGTCCTTCCCACCGTGAGGGAAAGACTTATGGCTTGTACTCACAATCTTGCATGAAGCTTACTAAAGGCTTCTTTTAAAATGGATGCAATTGAAGTAGTTGAGATCCTTACCTACATAGCCACTTTAGAATCCATTTATCTGAGATTAGTTTAAATGACTTCCCTACTTTAGTGTAACAGAAATAAACCACTCAAACGAAGGATATTTCTGATCCAGAGGAGTTTAAAATCAGTTCTAGAGATGACTTAAGTTAAACTGGTGAAACCTAAGGACAAAATAAGAGCTTTTTCAGCATCTCTGGGAAAGATTTGTTGAAGAGAGATATTGTTCTGTAAAGGGCAAAAGATCTGTATAGATCCAAGTCATTTGTGGATGCCAGTTTCAGAGAATTTCATTAGTACTAAAAAGAAAACAATAATTAATGTCTTGTAAATCAAATAATCTTTCTCTTGGGCACTGACTGGGATGTCTGCATGAAATTATATTTCAGAATTTCCTATTACCATTGGGACAAACCAACAGGAAAAGAAAAGGAAGAATAAAAAACAAACAGCTACACAGTCTATATAAAAGAGAAGCGTAAAAATGACATTAAATCCCTTCCCTTGATTTTCAGTCATCCAGAAACAGATACAGCAGACATTGAACAGAAAATCATCTCATTCTGTGTAGTTCAGATCATGTAACATTGCTGCAGACAGAGCCATCAAAAGCACAGCTCTATTAGCAATAACAAATGAATTGCATCTAGAGCACAAAAAACAGTTCCTTGCCAAACCTAGGTTTTTTTGTAGACAAATGTTGTCCTGTAATTTGCACCATTACTTAGTATTTATATGGAAGAAGCTCTCAGACAATTGTGTAAGAAAGGGCAATCTTTTATCTGTCCTTGGAAAAGAAAAGTTTGAATCACTCTAATGCAACTGAAAAAAAAAAAAAAAGGAAATGGTATTAATAAATCCAAGGAACATAGCAAGTCCATGAAAAAGGAACAGCCTTCTGCTTCAGCTCCCAGAGATGCTAACTTTGATGTGCATTAAAAAAACCCAACCAAATGAAATATTGAGCTGGCATGTTTTTTTTGTTTTTTTTTTGTCAAAGAGCAAACAAACGACAGCAGCAGCAGTCACTGTAGCTGTGCAGAAAGGATGGTCACGCTCAATCTAATTTCAATGTCAAAGTAAATTGTGGGAATGAAACCACTCTAGTCATCCCATAGAGTGACACAAAGCCAATATTCACAGGATCCACAGCTGCTGTTGTCTATGGTGGGACCGAGAGATAAAGGGGCTGAACATCTACCAGAATGTATCAGTATACAATGGAACAATGTGACACAAAGACCACCTGCTCCTCAGCCATTCTAACATGTATGCTGCAATGGTGGCCTGACATGCCTGCCAGAGTAGGTAAGGGGCTGATTTTTGGCCAGTTTCCTGGTGCCTGTAATATGAGGCCACCAAGCTGAGACCTCACCCCAGTGCAAAGCCAGCACCTCACGCAGGGCTACACCTCCTGTTCCCATGAACATCCTTAATGGACACAGGTGCATGGATAAACAAAAGTTACTGTAGACTTTGTTGTAGCTTACATTGGTGTCACCCTGATTTTGCATGTGTTAAACTTGCATTCTGGTATTTTAGAATAGCCTTCTGATGTTTTGTAGAACTCAGAGAGAGTTCTCACACTTTTCATGTAAATAAGAAAATGTTTACATTCCTTTACTCTGAGAGGAGCATTTGAGCGATTGGGATATTCACCAATCCAAATGATGAGGTGACCTGCTTTTGGCCAATACTTGGCCATCCATGTACAGTGTATATAAATGGAGTCAGAAATTTGAATAAAGAGAATTCTTGCATGCTGACCCCAGACCTGTTCTGCCTTGTCCTTTCCAAACTCCACGAATGCTGCACCAATAGTGTAACACATTGGTAAACCAATGTAGTGCTCTTTGGAAGCCCTTTAGAAGGCTCTTTGCAGAAAAGAAAAACTGAGAATACAGAAAGAACGGACAGGTCGAGCTTAACTCTGTGTCAACCCTGTTTGTATGACACGGGATAGAGATGTTTAAATTTTAAACCATCTAAGCCAGACATAGTAAGTACTAACAAACTCATGGTTAGCCTTTTCCTGGATTGGTATTGCAACACCCAAAGCTTTCTCTTGGCAACTCCTCCTCCCCCTCCATGTGAAATGAATGTCTCTTAGCAAGCAGCATGAAGTTAAAAACATGAAAATTCTTTTCACTGGTAGAAACTCCGGACTACCCAAATATTTAAAAGGAAGATACATTACGATCTCAATGACAGTGACTCGAACGTTAACATCTTAAAGAAAGAAGCGGTACCTGTAGGACAGAAGCCCCACTGTGCAGGAACTGCAGCCCAGTCTCAGCTGAATCGATGCCTCCAGTAGCCAGGATGGGAAACCCTGGGAGGGCACGGGCGATGGCGGACACTGCGCGGAGGGCGATGGGCCGGATAGCGTTTCCTGCAGAAAACCAGGACACGGGGTTAGAACATCCCAGCCCACCCTGACGGAGCTCCCACACCCCTCACGGTACAGCAACATCAGGAACCAACATCTGATCCCGAGGTGCAGAGGTTATATTCATCTATAAACTGACACCAAGTGGGTTTCAAGTGGTTTCAACACTTGTACAGCAAATTATGCATAAGGCTGGAATATAGAAAATGGAAGAAACATTTGGAAAAACAATGCAAAGCTAGCTTGAACATTTTAGCTGATGCTCAAAACAAATACTAACAATGACTGAGACAGAAAGCAATACTTTACCAGACAGTACACTGCAGATAAAGAGATGCATGTTTCCTCATATAAAATCAGGTTTATTTTTTTGAACCTAAACGTTCAAATAAGAGCAAATATCTCATTTATTTATGTTCAACCAAAAATTGTTTAAAAGTGCCATTTAACTGCACTTTACATTTTGTATTTTGATAGATATGAAATGCCTACTGATGATATGCAAATTTAAAAATGCTGCTCACTGGACGGACAGCAGAGATAGATGATGCTTCCAGTTATTTTTTAGGCTAGTTGGGATTTCTCTAGATAACCTCCACACTATTAAAATTTCTACTTAACTTAGAGAAGCTTTAGGATAATTTGACGCCACCACTGGGCAACAATAGTCTGAGAGACAACACATCACCCCCAGAGGACCTGTGTGGCTGTGGCTGTCAAGCTGTCCTTTTCCCCCTCAGTACTGCATGAGGTAACAGCAACTAAACTTTATGCACACGAAAGGGACAGCCCAACCCAAGATGCACTATTGATATGTTTTCAGGAAAGCTAGAGCCTGAGGGATAAAAATGTGGAATCTCACCAAAACTGCTTTAAAGAATCTAAGATCCAAACAGAATAGATCACGGAAAGGATCTGGAGTTGAACAGAACTTTCCCTAGGACACTAGGGACTATATCCCATTGTTAGGGCTGGATTGATTGTAATGTGTTTGAAAGGAACAAAACAATTTTTTAAAAGAGGATGACTGCTAAGTGTCCAAAGAGCAAATATTATGACACAATTGATGGTCCAGTCTTACAGAAATGCTTGAGGAAAAAAAAAAAATGGAAACCACACTGTTTGCTCTGACAGATTTACAAATAGAAGCTTTTGGAAGGCATACAGGCCAAAACATGCACAACACAGCCAAAACCACTGACAGTAATCTCACCAAAAACAGTAGTTCAGGAAATTCTTCAAATATTCTGTTTTTGAAATTGAAGCTAGAAGTTAGCATCAGACTTGCTACATTGCTTTCAGGCTGACACAGCTCCAGAATCTCACTGTGAAGAGGTAGCTGTTTTTTAGAAAGGTGAAAGAATACAGACACTGGTAACTCTGAAATCATGTGGCTACAGGGAAATGTCTTCCCAATCTTCTTTGAAGTATGAAGGTTTGTACACTCTAACCCTAACTCTTAAGAGTTTGCTTTCAATGGGTTTAAAGGCTTGTAGACCTTTGGTCTTAAAGATATCTTGCAGCAAAGAGCTCCACAAGAAAATATTTCCAGAATATCATTATCCCCCTTCTCACTTAAATGACTGTCTCTGTACATGGTCAGTACAGGAAAAGGACCAAAGCTTATTTAAGGTTTCAGCAGCATAGGTAATCAGAAAGGTCTTCATTCAGCCCAAAGAAATCAAGCATTTGATTCAATGAAGTCAAGCAGAATTAGCAATGAGACTTAGAATTTATTGTGGAACATAGGTACTTTTTAGTACTAGCTGAATTTGATATTCATAATATGAGTTATTACTTACATTTGGTGATTAGTAAATTAGTGATAAATTGGTATGATTGCAAAAGTATTCCATTCATTTATAATTCACCCAAATGAATTTAAAAACATTTCAGAAGTGCTTCTGATGAGAGTAAATAAATGGATGTAATGACAATCAGAGGGTTAAGTAAGGTCATCCCAGCATTTCTTTTATTAGTCTACATCCTATGGAACAAGAGCAACATAAACTGAAGCAGTTCTCCCTTACATTTTTTCATCAACGGTTCAGAAGCCTCCCCCTGTGTAACAAAAGCTGCTGGGCTGCAATACAATGTGATTTGCTTGTGATAGAGATCCTAGTGCCTAAAATGAAATGCTGAAACAACCAACCAGATTAAAGAAAAAAAAGAAAGAATGCAAACAATAGAAACAATAGTAATGCTAAACTATTAAAAAGAAGGTAAATTAAAAAAAAAAAATGAACACTCAATTTGGCTAACAGCCTCTATTTTCCTGCATTTTCATACAAGTACATAGGAAAGTAATAAATTCCATTATAGAGATTTGTGGAGAAGGAGTTTTTAAAACGTTGAAATAAAGCAGATTTAATGCCAAATTTTAAAAGATCTGTAAGTAGTAGTGGGAATTTGCAGAACATTTTCTGACAAATCTGATGGTATCTAAGAAGCTGAGGTCCAAATCCAGCATGCATTTGAAAGACAGCTCACATACTGAAAGATAAGCATCTACCACATAGTTTGACACGTTGGGATCTGTAATTCCACTAGTTAAGCACCCGTAGCTGAGGAAACTGCTGATATGGTACCCTCCTGATAGAAGTGCTACAGCTGCTACCAGATGCTAGATGTGCCTATCATTTACCTTGCTGTAAAATAATGAGATCTAATAAACAAAGTCCATTTATCAAGACTTCAGGCAGGAGAGTGAGATACAAAAATGGAAGACAGAAAAAGACCTCGTGGAGATGAGATGTTGAAAGTTACTCTTTCAAATGTCATTAATTATGGAATAGTTATGGAATAAATATTTGCTATTACAGAAAGACATAAACAAGGAAATAATTTTAAGATGTGAAAGTCCCTGACTTTTTTCTTGAAGAGCTTTGGCTTTCACTACTTTTTTTTTTTTTTTTTTTTTTTTTTTTTTTTT
>VZSR01000245.1:1801867-1832411 GCA_013398615.1 Brachypodius melanocephalos | reverse complement strand
TAAATAAAAAGTAAGACTTTTCAGACTATCAGTCAAGGAAATCCAATAGTGAAAATACAACATGAAGGAGAAGGAGAACATACATCAATCAAACGTCTTTCCCTTATCAGCACAGGTAGGCAGAGCTGCTCTTGTCCACTGAGGATAGCAGGCTGATGACAAACTGAATGAAAGATAATATAGCTGCTTATTTGTTTGGGTTTTTTTCCTTTAGGAAGTAAAAAACCCTTTACCAATGCCAGAAGACACATGTTTTCATTATGACTTCATAAATACTAGGTGTCCTGAGAGGACTTGATCCTGTCAAACACCAAAAATGTTCACTAGACTGAGGCTTGAAAGCCAAACCTTCTTCAAGAAGCCTGGTGTTAAGTTTCGGGCAAATCAGTAGCCTTGGGAATTTCCAGCAGAAACAATTCAGATCTTCTGATCCCAGTGATACACCAATGGGAGAAAAATAATCTCAGACATCTCGAGTACTGGGCTACATTCTCACTTGCAATATATTGGACCAATTTGATAGTTTAAAGTTTTCAGTGCAGTAGCTCTAATGAGGCCTTTAAGTAAAGATGATCCAGGTCCACTAAAAAACAGCCAACAGAGCCCATTCAGACTGGTACTACTGAGACTGAATCCTGAAACAGCCTCAATTGCCTTTATCAAAGTCTCTATGAACAACAGAAACAGATTTTAAAGAAAAGAAAACTGTCTTTGGACAGTACATCAACCCAAACCAAATCGTTGTATCTATGGACGCCGGATGGAACAAAAATTAATTTGGGTCAATTTTCCCCACTCTGTGCAATTTCAAGTAAAATTATTTTTAAATTTGCATTGTATTATGTTACAAATTTGAGATTTAAACCACTGAACCTAAATACTACAAAGAAGAAGCAGCTGATACAGGATTTTTTTACTAGTAAGTCATCACTAAAGTCTGCTGCTAAAAAATGTAAGGCCCCAAATCTAGGTAACATTACCTTTCCTCCTTCTGTAGACACCTCCTTGGAAGAAAACTGACACAGTTATCTCCTAGACTGTTAAAATTAATCATGCTAATGAGAAAAGAACCTAATTACCAATTTGGGTGAAAAGAATTATACAAGGAAAGCGGTCTGGAAATGTTCAGGCACCGCGGCTATCAATCCAATGCTTTGGAAAGTAAGTAGATAAGAAAGTTTGGAGATCAGGAAAAAGGCCCAGAAAACATAATTCTCTGTTAAGACATTTTCTGCACAGTGCATATGCTGCCTAATACTGGCAAAGCACTTTACACACCCTGCTCTTGCAAAGAGCCCAGGCAAACTTGCAGGTTACACACGAACCTTCTGTTCTGCACCACGTCCCTTCTGACTGCGATTATTCTGCTCGTTCTTTCTTTCTGCCTCCTGTAGGTGGCCACCACAAGCTACACTTATCAAATATCTCATTAGCAGGGTTTTCAATACTGTCATATCCAGATAATTAGCAATTTATTTAAATAACCAATTTCTGTGGAAATAATTGCCATGGAATGCCCCGAATCTACTTTTTATAAACTATAATAAAAGTGTTAAGATAATCCCTGACATTTGCAAATGCCATTAGTTCACCTTTCCTTTTGATAGTGCTATGGCATTATGTTTAAACAATTACCTGATAACGTGGCAGTTTAATGAAACAGTGTGGCAGACACATCCTTCAAAATGACCACAGAGTGCATTTATATGCAGAAGAAAACCCAATGAACAGACGTGTTTGGAGAGAAAGACTATCCACAGTTGTTATGAGGTCTGCAAATGGGACACACAGCATTTAGTGCACTAAAAAATACAGGAATTTCCCAGAAAGCAAGAGCAGGATGCACCTTGCCACAGCTTAAATATTGCACAGCCCAGCACTTCTTCAAGATCCAGAGATGACTCTTCTCACTGCTCCCCATCTACTTCCCTGCCTGGTCAGTCCTTCAGTCCATTACTACCCATTAACAGCCATTTGCCAAAATCCCTACCAATAATGTACCGTTTACTCAGGCCCTGGCTACTTCCAAACAAAAATTTTAGTTATCCACGTCCCACTGGAGAATTTGAGGGAACAGACCTTTTATGGACTCTCTACATCAGTCAGCCTACACCTTCAAACCAATGGCTACTTAATGTTTCATGTTCTTCAAAAGATGTGATGGGCAACGCACCAACCCTACCAAATCAATGGCAAAGGTTCTGCTGACTGCAGAGAAGTCAGGACTTTGTCACAAGACTTTAGAGTAAAGGTAATGATTCTGCAGATTTGAAACAACTTCTATCTAACTCTGCTACAGCAGGCTCTTGAAATCAGATCAACTGACAGGATTTTTGTCAGCATATAGTGACTATCTTGATACCCTGATAGTGTGTCAATAGTTCTTCTGGTAACTATTGACCCTTCCTCTTAATTTCAAGGCTTATATCAGTTATGATTTAGTTTCTGATACATACAGAATTGAACCCAACCTCTGAGGGGAAAAAAGAGGCGATAACTTTGCTTTGTATTTCCTTTAAAAAAATTGTACTCAAATAGAAAAAAAAAAAAAGCTTAACTTCCATAATCACAGAGGAAACATCAGTGTCCTTTTTAGGATTTAATTTTACCATTTTTTAATTAATACAAATGATTATTTATGCTCTTTCAGCTAAAAATTCATAAAATCACCAGAGTTCTCATTCCATAAATGTTTAGTACTCATCAGAGAATTCTCTCAATCATAAAAAGGCTGGAATCAGAGAAAGAAGGAGAGAAAAATTAAATTTTTCTTATCTGTAAATATTATTTATCCATAGAGACCTGGAGAAATTTTCACTCATATCAAACTTCAGTAGAAAAAGCCAAGAGGACAGATACAAATTGTTTTGTGAATGCTGCAAGAAGTGGTTAAACATTTCCTAACAAAGTCATTCTCTCACTGCAAACTACAGATTCCCTAGAAGTCGATATTTCTGGTTGTCAGCACGAGACCTAGCAAAGCATTTTCTGCTGCAATTCATCGAATGTTCATTGTTTAATTTCACTCGTGGTTCCTACTTTGGCTTCACTCGGAGCTGGAAGCTGTCTGACAGAATGCTTTCCATGTTCTTTGGTTGGCTCAGGAACGCCTTTCTCTGCCTTGACTGCCTTGGCCACCACGACCTGGAGCCCAAGCCAGCTGCTCCAGTGTGGTGGGGCTGGTGCTGCTGCAGGTCTGGCCCCTTTGGCACTGCAACCCTCCCCTGGCCAGCAGAAACCTTGTCTGCCACCCAGAGACTGCCAGTGCTACTCAATGAAACAAGGGATGACACAACAGCAATGGAAAGGTAATAAAATGGTGCTAATAGTCAGGGCGAGCTCACGACATAATACAAGGAAAAGGACAGGTGAAAAGGACCAGCATTGGGAACATCCATTTAGAAAATACTGCCCAGTTACCAGACAAGATCACTGCAGCCACCACAAAGGGACAAATGAGCTCCTGCCAAATTCTTCCCCTCAAAAGATGTGAATAGTTCACTTTATCATGGGGTAGGTCTTGCTGCCCTTTTACTCCCATGCAGAGACTGACATTTAACCTGAAGTGTGGTAGCAATGGTTCTGGCTGTTTACAGGTCTGTCCAAAGGCAGCCTTGCCTGAGTCAGCCTCAGCAGTGCTGCCTTTGTTTGAGCTGGTTTTAACCTCCAGAACAAGCACCACGGTCAAGGTGACCCTGGAACCAGGACGGGAGTGTGTGCCCACACGCCTGTGCCAGTGCTTTACAGCGTAATTCCAACCACAGAAAGGCAATTTAGCATAAGGAA
The DNA here is from genome assembly GCA_013398615.1 of Brachypodius melanocephalos. Taxonomy (NCBI): domain Eukaryota; kingdom Metazoa; phylum Chordata; class Aves; order Passeriformes; family Pycnonotidae; genus Brachypodius; species Brachypodius melanocephalos. The sequence continues at coordinate 1,828,625 of VZSR01000245.1, read as the reverse complement.
AGACACACTGGATGAAATGGGACTGCCTGCTGAGCAGGGAATTGAGGTTCCTACACCGTACTTAAAAAGCCAAAATTACTGAAAAATGCACTACGACAACTTTTCAGGTCATTTACAAAACCTGACTCATACCTTGTACTGTTTAATGACCACTTGCCTAAGAAGTCCATCACAGAAAGGGAAGCAGAACTTCAGAAACTCCAGCAAACTAAAGAAACCAGGTCTAGATAAGTAGAAAGCTCAGAGAAAGTATTTCTTTCTTGCTTTACATAATTCAAGTTAATCAGTGTTCTGTTTTGAGGTTTATCTATCTTATTGTCTATCCTTCTATTTTATCTGTCTCATCCAGTTGTTGTTACCTAGTAATAAAGAATTTTATGTACCAATATATTTAGGTCTATTTATAGACACATAGATATATTAAAAATATGTCACAAACACAATTTTTTTGTGAAACAAAAGACTCAATTTGAGTAGAAAACACAGTATTTGCCTGTGCATTAGTGTCTACATACACATCTGCCATATTATTATTATTACATATCCATATAATCTGTGTGAGTATATATATATATACACACACACACTCAGTAGATGTATTTCCATATTCACATATACATAAAACAGTGGATGACACGTCCCCTGATAAAACCTGTTATTTCAACACTTCGAGTGAAAAGTGTTAAAATAAATGGCTCATCACATACAATGTGTTAAAATAAATGTTTATTTCAACACTATGTGTATCATAGCCATTTATTTCAACACTTCTCGTTCCTCAAGACTCACACAACCAAGAGTAGGAGAACTGATAGCTATACCTAAGGTAGCTGAAGCACACAGCCCTACTCTGCTTGCCACAGGATGAGTAGGAAGATACTTGACACGTTTTTTCCTCCCAGCAATAAACGGCAACTGCCTACCTTGACTGTTCATGGGGATCTGCATGTGTCTGTAAGCTGGTGGGCTGTGTCATCATTTGGAAAGAAGGGCCATACCAGAGTCTCCTGAGATATTTGGGAAGCAGGCTGCTGCCACCAGGGTACAGTTGGGAAAAGAAGCAAACCACGGGGGCTTTTGAGAATTCCACTTTGCTGTTTCTGACTCTGACACAAAAGCATCTAAGCAGGCAAAGATTTTTGTGATCAAGAGCAAAACCTAGAGCTGTTCATACTGAGGGCTGGATGGGATGTGATTTTTGCAGGATCAGTTATAATCTGATGATGACATTATGAGTTAGAGAATATCTGGGTTCTCACTCTACCTGCAGAAAACAGTTTATTGGGAGGATTCTTCAGCTCAAGACCTGCCTAATTAATTTTAATACAGAATGGGTCTTTGGAGCAGCAATCTTCCATCTTCAGGTGGCTTCAAAGTACAAATACAGTCATTGGGGGCTTCCTGTTGGTGCATTTAGATTAGTGTCAGCAGTTGAACTTGCTTCTACAAGCTGAGCTCAGACATGACACTGTAGCCCAGCATTGGCTGGCATCAGTTTCTCCCTCTGCTTTATTTTGGGAAGAAAGCACAAGAAGCTCCCATTTTCTGGTAGCTGCCAGTGGAGCCAGAGGGCTCTATGCTTTTATAGATCTGTCTCTAAGGGACAGAGGCAGGATGAGGGTGAAGAAATTGAAATAATGCACAAAATATGCACAAAAATCTCCACAAACCTTGAGTTGTCTCTGAGCAATATTTACCACTAGCTTGCCTGTAATGTTTTCTTACAGCTTTCCTCCTTTGAAAAACTTTAAAAGCATGATTAGAGTTTGTCTAGGCCCTAGCAAGACAGTGTGGCCTTAAGAAGATAAACACTTGGAGGGGCATTCTCTTCTCTTTTTCTTGTACTTTTTCTTCTCTGAAATTGAAGATCCATTGGCTGGAATGGACAGAACACAAACTCATAAAACAAACTAACCAAAGGTCAGTGAAGGCTTTGCAACCAGCATGCCCTATCAGAAGACTGCTTTGCACCCAGACAATGAAAAAACATGAGAGCAGAGTTTCATCAGCTCACAAATAAATTCAGTGCCTCGAGCCCAGCCGTTTCACAGTGCTAGCTGCCTGTATTCAAACATCTCTTCCTGTAAAATTATTTCCCCCCATGTCACTTTTGTCAGACAAAACACCACAACTATTTTGTAGTAGAATAGCCTAGAATGCAATTAAAGCTCTCCAGAAAAAGCCCACAACATTTTCAGCCTTTCTTCAGACGTGATTAGCTCCAGAGAGAGCAGGTATCATCACTCCTTTGTAGGCACTGTAGCTTGTAAGATTGGTCCTCAGAAGTTGGCAACACATAATAAAAGTGCTTTATTCACAACCATCAATCTGTTTCAAGAATGGCAGCTGCTCACAGAATGGAAATATTCAGCTAATAACTACTGCAGACATTAAAACACTGCATGACAGATACGTAGTGCTCATTATAAAAGAATGCTTTCTTATAATTACGGTTTCATAACTAGGTACATAAGTTTCTAAATATTAAGTTCCTTACACTTAGATTTTTTTTTTTTTTTAGGGCAGACATTAAAAAAAGCTTTTCCCCCAGAGGGTGTTTGGGCACTGGAAGAGGCTCCCCAGGGCAGCAGTCACAGCCCCAGCCTGACAGAGGTCAAGAAGCATCTGGAAAATACCCCTGGGCACAGGGTGGGACTCTTGGGGAATTCTGTGCAGGGCTATGGACTCGGTGATCCTTGGGGGTTCCTTCCAACTCAACATATTCTGTGATTTTTTTCTAAAATGTAGTTTAAGGACAACCCTTAGTTTTCCACGAATAAAAATACTCCCCCTATAACAGAGAGGTGATAGCTTGGATTTAGCTGAGGCCTTAGATGTGCATGGATGGCAATTTCAAATTTTGTTTTTTATTTTTGTAACCTTCACAATTATAGGAAATTTCATGCCGTTTCTTTAGCTGAGAATGTACCAAAAGCTGAAGAGTCAGTGCTGTAACAGAAAACAAAATAATTGCTTGTCCATGCTGTGTAAACTATTCGTGCAATAAAGGAAGCCCAAACCCTCTTTGCAGAGGCCTTTACTGGCTCTGGATATATTACTGAGGGTTGGTAATTAAAACATGGTTACATCAGTCCTGCTTGCAACCAGTCACACAACCCAGTGCTGACTTCAAGAAGAAATTATACCCATATCATAACTCTGCTTTCTGCATTAATAAAAAATAACAGCATTAATAGGCCTAAATATTCATTTGTTTGATGTATTCAGAGCAACAGAAGGGGGTGCCAGGGAATTCAGTGTATTGCTCTGTCAGATCACTTTAATTATCCAATGAGGGTAGCTCAGAGGGTGAGTAAAGGACTTAATTGATGTACTTACTCATGCCCTCAGACTCCACTGAAGAAAAATGGTAGCAACACAACTCCTAAACTGCATTTGTTGGTCTTCAGTGATCAAAGTAAAGGCCAATTAACAGAAAGCCAGGACCCACAAAGCATTTGTTGATTTTAAAATACTGATCAGAACACACACTGCTACTGCTAAACACACACCAGCAGTATCTGGCACTTGTACAGTGCCTTCTAGGAGAGGATGTCCAAATGCTCTACAAAAGTATAATACTTTTGTCTCCCAGAATAAAAAGACTCCAAGGGGAGTCGTGAAAATGCGTGTAAAGAGAGCAATTCCACCTGAGCAGAAGAGGCAGCAGTCAGCCCTCCTGGTCACAAATCCCTCATCCCTTGTCCCAGAATGTCCTCTTACCCCTGTTTGTAATTTAAAGGATAACTCCTTTAGAAGTGTGCTTTGTAAATCAACACAAGCAGTCTCCTCTCAGAAGTAAATTGCACACTGATGTGCCAAGCCCCTTACTCTGTGTGTTTTCACGGGTGAAGCATTGTGCCCATTCACACCACAGCCTCAGTCATGGAAATGCCAGGGGTTCACATGAGCACACAGGGCTGGGGTTGACTGCTGCTGTCATAGAGGAATTATCTTCTCCTTCCCTCCTGTTTTTCACTAACAGGAAAGAAAACACATCTGATTCACTCTGGGGGCAGTATCTTTGGGCAAAACCGTGTTGCTTCTGTGTTTTCTTGGTTATGTAGAATTCTTAGGAATTTTGAGGGTTAATTTGGGCAATCAATGCACACACCAAAAGGAAGAGATCCCACTAGCATGAGCTATCCCTGACATAATACTGAGCATGGAAAACCCGAAGAGGAAGACTCACAAAGGCATAAATGTTCTGTGTGAAACTCTAACACATCTGTTCAGCACTGGAACGCCTGCATTTAAGTCCAAAGCACCAGAAAGCCGAGGCAAGTGCATTTTTGGAATCAAAACAAATGATGGTAATTTAAGAAAATACTATGAAGCACACAAAGGCTGTACAATGCCATATGTTGCACAATGCATCTGGTAATCAATTTAATGTATATGCCAAGTTTACTAGAAGCCCAAATTGCCTTAAGTTCTTTACTCAGAAATTCAAAAAGTAAAGTAAAAGCACTACAAACATGGTGCTCTTACAATTAGTAAAAAAAAAGTGGATTTTTCTTTCTACCTACACACAAAACACACAAAAATTAATCCCCTAAATTGCCTCCCATAATGAATACATGTCCAAACTTCACTTTTGATCAATAGCTTTCATAGACCCACAGTTTTATGACATGGTTTGTTCTACAGTTTAAAAGATAAATGTGATTTTAAAATTATTTTATGCTCAATGTTTACTTCTGGCTTGTATGTTTGAAATCATGTAGGTTTTATGCTGTCATTTGTGATTCTATACACAATAGACTAGTGAAGATGTCATCAAACACAGATGTATAACCAACCTAGCAAGTACCACGGTCCTAAATCAAATATGAGTCCACAGTTACAGTATTAAAAATACAGCAGAAATCCCTAATTCAAGTGGACAGTATCACCTATAAAGCCAAAATAAATTGTGTAGGATAATGGCTTCCAGACTTGGGTTACAGTGTCAATGCAGAGTCCTGAGCTGTGCTAACTCACCAAGCTTGATCTGGCTTGCCAGAGCATGCTTGTCAATATTTAGCTCCCAGGGAGCATGTCATGAATCTTTACAAAACCTAGCATAAATACAAAATACTACAGCAGCTGCTGTGATCCTTTTTCTAACACTGAGATTAAATTGCTGAAATTTTTAAACCAGAAGATGTGTGCCATATACCTACTGTAACAAGAATGTGAGAAGCAGCATTAAGGGATTGCAATGTTATTAGGGCTTGTAAAATACATAAAAACACCAGATGCTTACATTAACTGATTGGAAGATATTTTAATGCCAAGCTCAAAAGTATCACTTTCTCCTGTGACATCAGATTAGAAAATGGACTGGGATAAAATAACATACACCTGCATTTTCAAAAAAGAGAAATCTAAGCTGCACCAGCAAACCCTGCATCACTTACTTGCCTAACCACTGGGATTTCACCACAAAATGTAGGTGCACGCTGCCTTAGGCATCTGACAGCAGTACATATACTAATATGTAAGCAATACACTAACCTCAGATTTCTGATGCATCAATGGAGCGAGAAGGGAAGCCACTCTGAGAATGCCTGAGTCCTTCCAGGGATGAGGGAAGCCTAGGAGTGTGCTGATGCTTAGGGGAGAACCCTCAGCTGTCCTTGGCCAGCACATCTGCTGTGTCCTCTGAGCTTGGCCTCTCTGGGGCAGCCCCAGAGGGCTCCTGGACAGACTCTCCTGGCTCAGTGCACCTCAGTTCTGAGAAACAGAAAGAAATAGCAAAGGATAGTGGAGGCACCCCCGGAAAAGCCCAAGTTTGAAAAAGAAACTAAGAGTGGCTTTTTATTTTTAGGAGCCTTTTACACTATCTGACGCCAGTATTAAGCTGAGGATGTCCTCAGAGCTATAAAAAACTAAGCCTGAAAGAAAAGAAAAATAAACACAATGGAAAGAAATCTGTGTGCTAGCCCCACACAGAAGGGAACTCCATACTAAAACTCCCCACAAGAAGATGGAGCAAGACTTCCCTCCATCTGGCAAGGTTTACCTCCTTTCTGGAAACCTGTGGAGAAATGATCATCTAAAGTGATTGTATAAACAACAAAGACACAAACAACCTCTCTGTTATACCAATAAATCAGAATGTACCACATAGTTGATCTTTTTGTAATATTTCTTGAGAAAGTAAGGTGCCACCAGATCTTCCTTGGAAGTCTGCATTCTTCAAATCCCACCTTCAGCAAGTTCTGAAGACACTTCTCCTCTTACATATAAAAAAGAACAGATTCTTATAAGTATTGTTTGGCAGTACCTCCTCTGCAAGTGCACAAATTTCATCAGTGCCTAGAATGAGAAGATTTCTCTGAGTACTCACTATTGAAAGCTAAGCAGCTCTTGAGTGGATATATATCAAAAAATTGGTGAAAACACGGCCAGTTCCGGGGTACTCCAAGAGGTGAGCAGCAGACAGTGTAAGCAGAGTGACAGCTGACAGCAGTAAGATAAGCTCAGCCCAGTCAAAAGATGGACTGGAGCACCCACACATTCTTTGGAAACCAACAGGTCACTCCATAGGGTCAGGAAACATTTGTGAATGGACAGACACCACTGTAACACAGTTAGCTATGTCTTCACTGCCATGCCTGCCTGCAGCAACCACACAGCCTTCTCCTCATTTTGAGCTGCCTGTATCACTGTTCTTCACAGCATCAGCCTTCCCTCGGTGCTGAGTCAGGTGTGGTACCACAGGTTCCACAGACAGACCTGGTGCCATTAAAAACACCTCTCTGTGTATCTGCAATGAATCTCTCACTCTCAAACAGGGGGACACTGTGCTCAACACTTCTCCCTTGGCTCTCACTTAACCCAAATCACAGAGGCTCAATCCCTGACTACGAGTGTCTTCTGGGATTAAATGGAACTTAGGGAAGATGGTTACACGGTGCATGTTAATAGGAAAGACAATTTCAATTACCCAGCAATGCAGAAACTGCAGATTGATCATAAACTGGAAAACTGAACTCCTACAGCAGGTGCCCTAAAAGATTTTGTAGGATATGTTTGTATATCCTGTGTGTGAGCAGGACATTTATACAGCTCATTGTATACAATGAGGCGCTTGCATGAAAAGGCACATTAAAATGCAGATTCTCTATCTGACAACTATATACTAGATGCATTCTTTTGAAAGGTTAAAAAAATGTTCTGATGGTTGTGAAATACATTTATAAATGCTTCTGGCAATTTTTCACTAGGGATGAAGTGATGCCCAGTGAAATACAAACCCAGGATCTACCCAGTTAAACAAATCTGCTCTATTTTGTCTTCGGTATTTTATGTGTTAAGTTGGCATTAGGATTTATTCCTTATTCAAGCAGCATACTAAAAAATACAGAATGTTAGCAGGATTTAGGTGAATAAAGATGTATTCCCTGGTGAGTTCATAATAAATCATAGCTAACCAGTGGTTGAACTTTTCAAGGCTACATAGAAGCAGGACAGCAGCACTAATGAGGTAAGTACATCCATCTGGTGCTGATTGGTGTAAACCAATGCCTTATGTTTAACCTTGTTCCAAGTTCCATAATTTCTTTTTTTTCCTTTTTTTTTTTCCCCTTAAACCCCCATATCTGATTGTCAAAATATCCTACAGCAAGGATCACTCACAGCAAGCACACCTCCATGTAAGTGTGAAACCTTCTCTTCAAGACACTTTGTGACCCATTTCTAAAACACATCCATCAAGCACTTTGTAGGTGGTGGGCACGGTGAGAGCCTCAACATCCTCACAGAGATGCAGGAGCTGTTGAAGCTACCGAGGGTACTGATCCAGAGGGATGGGCTCACACACAATAGAGAAGTTGGGGAGTTCTGTCAGCAGTGCTAGGATCCCCACAGTGATGGGGCAGCCTATTCTGCAAACACAGCTGTCCCACAGAGAGAAGAAAGAACAGGAAGAAGTTCCAGGCTAGTAAACGTTAAATAAGAAATCATTTTTCTAATTATTTGTTAGCTCCTATTTTGTTCTATAAATGTGATGCAATTTTTTTCATAAATGCAAAAATGTGTTTATTCTTCACATGAGAATATGCCCTCCACTGAATAAAGACGGGCTCTACAGACAAAATATGCTGCTTGGTGACTGGAGCAAATCAATATGCAAAGTAATACTGAAAAAAATGAACATGCTTGAGACAGACCAGGTCAAACTCAGGGGCTTTAACCTCTACTGACACAATCGTTACTCAGAATTGTTTACAAATTCTACCAGATTCTTGGTTTGGTTTGGGGGTTTTTATGAGAGGGGGGACAGATTTTACTTAGCGCTTCTGCTCTGACAGGTACAGTTTATATTTTCCACAGAAGGCAGGTGTCTCATTGATCACACCAAGCACCACCTGTGCCACAAACCCTGCTGTTGATTTGGGTACGGAGTAACAAGACAGCAGGAAAGATAATTATGGGCCCCATACAATCAGCAACAGGGAGCTTGTAACACTGACAGGAAACCACATCAGTTGGGACCCTATTTCCTTTGTCAGGTCTTTCCTCTCCCTCCCACACTGAAGCTCCTTAAAGTTTCATAACAAGTGTACAGGTTTCAATCCATCACATACATACACCGCAACAAAGCTCTGTAGACCTACAAGCCTACTTGAACACCACCACGTGGAACCATCCCCTTTGTGCTCCAGCCCATGAACACACAGCCACCCTCTCGCTCTGGAATGACAGAATGTAGGTGGGCATCACCTGCACACTGAGAGAGGAGAGACTGGCCCAACTCTAACTCAGGGATTGCCAGAGCGACCCTTCCAGCCACTCACTGGGACAGGGCACACAGTTCCCTCAGTTCAGACACACTTTTGTAGTCAGTAGTAGCCTTTCAGTGGTAGGAAAGGCTGGAGAGTTACACTGCACGCCATCACAGCCTCTAGGCCTCGTTCAAGCACCATTTTGAAGCCAAAAGAAATTTTGACTTTATTGCAACTATCCTTGGAGAGAGGTGAGCGAGACTGAGACCTGCTGAGACTTAGTGGCAAACAAGCCTGGCAGTAGACTGCACCACAGTTTTTCTTGATTTTTATTATTTTAATTCATGTCCATTTGAAAATTTTAATAGCATTTTCATTCCTGTGTTAGAATAAACTGAAAAGTACTTAAATGCCAAGTACTTTTCAAATAAATAATTCATAGGAGACTGAAAGTAGTTAAGTGACCTCTGAAACTAACTATAGCAATCTTCTTACAACAGAAATATTTCAGTTTTAAACACAATAATGTCCAAAAGACGTGACACAAAAATACTCTGAGAGAATTTGGTTTTGGTGTGTCTTTGCTTAAAATTAGAAGAGGTGACCATAAGAGAAAGACACCTTTTCCCAAGACCTGACACAGAAAGACAATCAACTCGTGCTGACAAAGTCACCACCACTGGGTTTGATCTTGCTGGTATTACCAGAACGAAAAAATTTCTGTTCCTGAGTGACTTACACCTCCTTATCAGCAGTTTACCTGTGGTACATTCACCCACACCCATTACTGTAATCAGGTTTATATACAAGCCCCTGCTCCACCAACCTGCTTTGAAACACTGACATCTCTTTTACCTCCTCTATTAATTTCCATTATTTGTTAATCAGACTGTATCTTCAAGATGCTAACTATGAGAGCACTCATTACTTAATCATGTTAATCTATACCACTATGAACAGATTTCCCATTTTATCTATCTGCACCCAGAATAAACCTTCATGTTTTTTCCCCTTTTGTGCCCTTTCCCCACAATCTATAGTAGAGTGATTTTCTCTTCTTTTTCTCATATTAGGTCTGAGAAGAATTTATGCTTATATATTAATTGCTTTCTGACACGTGCCTTTGATTGCCATGAGTAAGGCTCCATATCCACAGTTATCTGTTTATTAAAAACCCCAATCAACTGTGGAATTAATTATTTCAACAGTACATATTCTATATGAGTTCTGATATAAACAGTAAACCCAGAGTGTTCAACATCAGCAGTTTAGAGATTAACCTAATTACAGGCTATTAAACCAGAAGAACGTAGCCAATTGCATTTCTAGCAGCCTGCACAGAACAGCAGCAGTTAATGATGATTTGATGGTTTTCTAGGACTTTGGAACAAATGCTTGGCTTTTAGTCTGAGAGCAACGCCGGACATTCCTGTCTGATGCTTGGGGGATTCAGCCAACTAACAGATACATTTGGTGAAGAATCTCATTCTAGTCATGCCCTCCCTTCCTAATTTCCCTTTTCACTGTTTTGTCGTCTTTGCCTGTTCCTCAGGGAACTGAGTGATTGATAGCCTAATCCAATGACTGTATTACAGCTGCCTCAACTTGGACTCTTTTCCTTATCATTAGCAGTTAGCCTATGGTTAAATTCACAGCTCACTGCTTGGTACAGCCCCTGAGATTTAAGGGTCTGGCCTTTAGAAAATATTTAACATAAAATTGAAATCTTGACATACTGAGAATTCAGTTCTCTGCAAGGCTTCTTTAATTAATCCAATGTACTGTACCATTGTTCTATATGAGGCTCTGACATGGTGAACTGTTACTGAAGCTCACAGAGATGTGTAATTCTAAATTAAACACTCACTTACCTACACTGCATTTGTTTCCCAAGTACATGTGCATGAATGTGAAAATTTAAATCCAATCTCTAACAATAATAAACCACAAACCAATTACACTTAAAAAGTAAAGACTCTTCATTCACTTTGAGCTCAGAATGAGCTTTTTTCAAAGTAAGAGGAGGAGAAAACACAGCTTTGTTCACATGCTCTGTGTAAAGACTCCTCCTTCGTTTTTTCTCCAGGACTCATTTAATCTTTCAGTGAATGAAATCAATTATGATCATTTTTAATCAACTACAAATGGCACCTGTGCTAAAAGTGTAAAGTGTTTTCTTTGTGGGAATGAAATTGGCTAGAAAATATTAAAAATGGAAAAAAATCTGCTTAGTTCTCTGACCTTATCTAGAGAATAATACTTATTTTAAATAGCTATAGGAAGGATGTAGACCTTGATCTATGCTGTAAACCTTTGCCCTACTTCCAGTCAGTCGATGAGCTGCGAGCCTCTATGAAAATGGCAGCTGAGTCCCAGATGAAAAATTATGCATCTCATAAACTGCTATTCTGCTGAAATGTCAAGCTATGGCAGGGCTGTACCTCAAACTCAGCACTTGGCATTTTCCTTCTGTCTGCTTTGTTGCCATGAAGCAAACATGAACAGTGAGGATTTGTGTAGGGCAGGTAGCAGGCGAGCTCCCTGTCAAAAATCTATTATTAGGGCTCTGATCTCTCCTGCATAGACCAGGGATGGCAGTACACTAAGAGAAATCAGACTGCTGCAAGGACACGACAGAAAACAGAGGACTCTTTGTGAATCCTGACATAATATATGCAAATAAGGGCTTTTAATGGCTGAGCTACATTGAACAGGAATAATAAAACAAAATTAAAATTGTACCACGGCATATATTTGTTTTTCACCCCTTTCCACACTGTTTTATAAATATATGTTAATGTAAATAGTCTTTAACTCTTGGTAAATATTTATACTAAACAGGAGTGCCTATGCATACATACATTTTGTTTTGTTTCCAGTGATGGGCAGCTTTTTATTCACTTCTATTGACCAAAATCCACACTGCACTGTCACTGACAGAACTGTGATGAGTAAAGTGAATGCTCTTGGTTGGTTTTTTCACTTTTCTTTTAATGATATGTCATCGAATTAAAATTAAAAGGCAGCCCTTATTATTATAACTTCAACTTTTTCTCTTTCAATATAATTCGTACACTTCAGATCAGAATATATGCCTCTATTAATAATGTCAATATACATTTTAATTTAATAACTCCTGAAAAGCATTCCCTTAAATGTCACGATTGCTCTCGGACAGTGTTTTTCTGTAAAAACAGACAGCTCCACTAACTTCAAAAAGTAAGTAAAATTAACTGTCTCTGCTGGTTTCCAATAATTACACATCCCTGCATTTAATAATGACTGAATCCACCAGCTAGATACCCTCCTTGTGATATCCCTTGTGGGCAGCTATGAAGTTATAACACTCTGCCTCCTGAATCTCTCTTTTCTGGAAAACAAGCACATGGACATGCACATGCTGTACAATAAATTTGTGCAAATAATGCCAGAGTACTACAGCATACAATAAATGGACAAAGCAGCAACAGCACACAGACGTGAGGTATTTGAACTGCTACTGGAAAATGCTGCAATGTTTCTGAAACAAAGCATTAAAAGAATACATAGTGAGTGCACCATAGAGAGATTTGCTTTTAACCTTAAGTTTTTGCTAAGTCCAGTGTATGGTTTTATAAATTTATCCCCTAAGGATCTGGCTTGCAGACAAAAACAAAGAAACAAACAGATGACAAAGAACAAAAACCCATGGAAATTCGAACAGAAGCTCTGCTCTATTTTGCCTGCAATAGATATCCCATTGTGCTGCAATGTGATGCCTTTTATAAAACACATCTGGAATATGGAAACACAGTATGAAAGCTCATGGAATAAACTCTTTTTTAAAAAAATAAAATATAATACATTTCAAGGAAAGAAATCTTAGGGAAGTGTGTAGCTGCTGACAGTATGTTAACATTTATCTGAGAAACCTGGCAACTTATTCTGGTGTCTGTCAAAAAACCAAAATAGGCATTTTCAAAATAATTTATACTTATACAAACTAAAACATCTCTTTCAGAGCCAGAGGTCATTATTCCTTGTGAGGATCAAAAGCTCCACAATTAGACTCTTTTTAATGAACACAAAATAAGCCTTGCAAATATTCGGCCCATGTATAGGAAGAATTCACAATCAAATCTCATATTTTCCACATTCTTAAACCTGAAATACTGCTAGATCCATTCTAAAAGCTTCGTAATGGAAATCAAACTGTCTCTAATGCTGCAAACAAATATAACAGTTATACAGCTTGAAAAACTCTATCTTAATTTTAATATTTTTTCCTACATCATAAGGGCTTATTTCCTTAACCATACTTTGTATGGACTTCATTAGGACAAGTATGCTTTTTGAGTAATGAGCAGTTCCTGTAAATTTATTTTAAAAAATGGATGAAGGCTGGAGGATCCTCTAAACACAATGTCCTCTCAGATAACAGGGCCACAAAAATCTGCAGGGCTACCACAGCTTTTGGACTCATCCCATGCTTCACACTGCAAACTGGAAATTAATTTTCTTCAGAAAACAACAATATATCAAAATTAAAGTGAACTTTTTCTTGAAAATATATATATTTTTTTTTTCTCAGCAGGATACAGATAAAAGAAGAAGAAAACCCCGAGAGATTTTATAAAGCTCAATATTTGTCGGGTAAACTTTGAATCCAGGGGGCCCAGCTATGACCTGGGCTCACACCTGGGATTTAAACCTGGCTCAGGCTCATGTGCAGATCAGCAGGCTGTGCCAGTGTGAGTGTGTATCCTGTGAGAGCTGCTTCACTTTGTATTAATAATTCAATATTTGCAGGGGAGTGGAGAAGAGAGAGATACTAATCCTACAGTCTAGTAGGCAAACATCCACCTGGGATACTGGGATCCCTCCCTGTCAAAACCACCCAAGAAACAGGAGGGTAGGAAGGAGGAGAGAGTGATGCCTCTTGCAGCTTAGTGATTTTCAGCTGATCAAATTAGATCAAAACAGGAAGGTCAATGCCCAAGCACTGGCTGGCAAGAAAACACTGACTGTGGCAACTCAAAACTAAATGCAAGTTTCAAAGTAATCCCATTAAGTCTCTCCTTCTTTGAACAATTTAAAAAAATGATTAAAAAAACTCGGAGACTGTTTTCAAAGTTCTGTTCTCAATACACCTCAGGATTTGGCAGTGATGTTAATAAACTTTTTTTTAAGTTATTATTTTGTGTATGTTAGATAAATCATAGGAAACTACCTATCTTTAAGTAATTTAAGAGGAATTATATATCAAAAAAATCCTGCTCCAATGTCTCTCATTTAGAAAAATGAACTTCTTGCATACAGCTGCTTCTGCATGAGGCAGACAAGAAGAGAAGGGATGAAGAAGCCAAAGGGAAATTTTCTATGGAAAATATTTTTTCAGTACATGGCCACACAGGAGGACACTTGAACACTGGAGGACAGGGAGTCTGTGAGTTAAAATGTCAGGCAGCTGCTAGCCCAGGGTGCTAACACATCTTTGTTATTTGCTCTTTGTTGGAAACTTCCATCAAACTCAGAGGAGGGAGTTTGTACTCACCTGGAGAAGGCAACCTGCCCTGCCCTAACAAGCTGTGGGCACAGTGAATTTATAAATCCCTGAAGAGCACTGGTCCTTAAAGTAACCAAATTCTTGTCCCTGGTCACTGCCAGCAGACAGACACAGGGGCTGGATAATGCTGAGATCACCAGTGTTGGGTCAAGGAGCATTTCAGACCTCACCAGGACACCTAAGGGGACCCTGTGCTGAGACCTCTGCAGGGCTGGGGCAGCTCCCACCTCACCCACACAGCACCAAGAGTGTGACACCCTGAAGGACAGACACTCCTGCCTCACTCTCTGTACCTCTGGGCCATGTGAGCATCACTGCTGGTCCAGAATGGAAAAATGGAAAAATCCAGAAAGGCTGATCCAGCTTGGCTGTGTGCTGTATCTGCCCTAGGTTTGTGCCTGACAGAACAACAATGAACCAGCTGTGCTTTGGGAAAACACGCTGAAAATGAACCAGACTTATTGCTTCTATAATAGTGCTGTCTTTCACTTCAAAAATTAATTCTCTGTTGAGAGGAATTATTCGGAAAAAAATGACAAAAACTTACTGACTCTATCAGATAATAAAATAAAACAAATTTACCCACATCAAAACAGAAACCCCAAACGCTACGCTGTGGAGTGACTTTCATGCCAAGACCACAGAGCATTCCCCACCAAGCCTGTAGGCACGTAAGTGGTGTTCCTGCCATTCCACAGACGGGAGAAATGGAGCAGGGAAAGGTCAAGTGTCTGGCTGCAGGCCACACGTCTCCACCACGGCACAGCGGGAACAGAGGCATGGCCACCCTGCCCCTTGCTCTGACAAGATGACACGCTCTCCCACTTTTTGTCTTCTTGTAAGCATGCTACCTCTCCTGATTTAAAATTGCTTTCCTGCTTTTGGAAATTTGTATACTGCTAGATCTGACTGCTGAGCAGGAAGTATTGCAGCATGCTGCTGAGCTACTGACTTTATTGGCTCCGTGGTTTTCTTTTGTGCATGGAGTTGTGGGACTGGGACCCAGTGATGACTCTTTCAAAGCATAATAAATTGACAGCACTTCCAGTATCTTAAATATTTTTTAAATAACCAAATTTGCGTCATGGGTAATGGTGCATCCTAAAATGTCATTTTCTCTCTCCTCTGATACATATAAAACTTCAGGAAAAAAAATTATATTTACACACATACACACTAATACATATATGTAAATAAAACAAAGAAAAAACTTTTCCTCAGGTCCATTTAGCATTACAAACCACAGATGTGCTGGTACATCCTCACTTACAACTGGGCTTGCAGGTACCACGGTAATTTACGCTACATACGTGTTTCAAATTTGTGACATAGACACACTTCTCATAATGCAGCCATTTTATAGATTTTATTAGGCAGAATTACAGTAGGAAGGAATATTCACAAATTGCAACTTAAATGAGAAAATGTGAATGGTGTTACTTACATAAAATACTACTGCAATAGTTCTTTTATTAATTTTTAATGCACAGCACCCACTGTGACCTCCTTTATTCTTTTCCTGTCAACATGGCAGGCTAGAGAAATTGAAATGGGCTGTAGCTGTTCTCTTCTTGTTCCCCTCTTCCTCCCATTTTGCATAATATTAAAATATAACATCTTATTGGACTGTCACTGTGAAACCATTATGCGATAGGCATAGTGATTTTTTCTGATTGTTATCACTTTTTACTTTTCAGCATTCTCTAAAAAATTCCAAATTCTATGTAGTTATCTAAGGCAATAACGCAATTTGCCACTGAATGCACTCATCTGAATTAAAGTTTGTTTAAAAGTCATCTTTTGCTACATTTCCTATGGTTCTCTAAGGATAACACCAATCATATAAAATAAAGCATATTTTTGCCTGTCTGGTTTGCTCTGATTACATTTTTGGGGTGAGGTAGGAGGCAGGTCCGACAGAATAGTGTTTGACTCAATCGGGAGGAGGCTATTTCTTCTTTTATGAATATTTACTGCTACCTCTATCACCAAGGAGACTAATCTCCATACCAGTAAAGCCAAGAAGCTCACAGCATTGTCTTTGCAGGGCCAAGTTTATGTTGTCACAGCAACAGAGTTCACAGGGTCAATAGATTAATACATTAGTGTGCACTGGCACTGAACTGGAGTGTAAAAGTTTTGCAGCTGGTTTGAAAATTAAACTGTGAAGCCGAACTTGAAAATATGGGCTACACAAGATATTCTTGTATATCTTGAGAAACGGGCTACAAAAATATGCATATATTTGCCTAATACTGTCTATCATTTTTACCACAGTGGGAAGAAGGGGAAATAACCTCTCTGGAAAAGGCGCACTTAGCGGGAAGGAGGGAGGAAGGCTGGAGATTGGGCTATGAAACATACACTGCATTTGGATTGTTGATATTTCCCCCCGCGATGCCCTTTCATTAGCCTCTGTCTAACGTGGGGCCTGACAATTGTGACAGGATGAAAAATTTGAGGAAAAGCGAGGGTCACGAGGGAAGAGATTTCCTTCCCTCTCCAGTGACCCTATCACAGTATTCTGATGCAGTGCTTCACCATTAAGGAAAGGGCAACCCAAGAGCCTTCACACTTAATCTGTTCCATCTGTCATGACTTAGAAACATTGACCAGCAGTGAGCTTTAAGGACTCAGTGCGACTGCAGACATGATATTCTAGCCCACTACAAGGACCTCCTGATGTTTTGAAAGCCTCCAAGGAAGCACCACGCATCAAAAAGGGCAGCACCTACCTGACACGCCACCATATGTGGTCCTCAGCCCTCGACCAACTGCTGGCCAAGGTGTGCTGTCTGCTTTCAGTCCCATCAGTCCTGACACAGTGTTGGTGGCTGTAACACCATCTGCGCCACCTGTGAAACAAAAGGTCACTCACTTTTTGGGAAATCACGTGTGTAAGAACAAGCAAGGATAAAATGCAAAAGAAAACCTGTGAAACGACTAGAAATTCAAATAAACAGCTGGAGAGCAAAAGCAACAAACTGCAAGGGGATGCACAGAAGGGTCCTTGTGACCGATCCTGGGCTAATAATCTAGCACTAGCTTCAGGACAGGCTGCATCAGCTGAAAGAGCTGTAAGGGCTGTAAGACAGCATGTGGAAAAGCTGGGGCTGACAGGCAGATCTCTGTCCTTCAGCTGTGTGGGACAGAACCTGCTACAGGAGTTGTTCAACACCTGAAGGTACCCCAAAACAGTGGCCATCTCCTCCAGGCTTCTGTGCAGCAAGACAGAAGAAGCAATGTGGCGAAGAAACAATTACCATGGTTCTAAATGATGGATTAATACACCAGCTGCAAACTTATTTGCTGCCATGTTGGATTTTAGGCTCCAAGGAAAAAAAATACATATACCTTCAAGTAGTGAATTTTTGTTTTCTCAGAACATACACACCATTTTCACTACTAAATATAGGAATAAGGAGATTTACACTGGTGTGGTAAACATACAAATATGACAGAAGTAAAAGGGTGGTGTAGGGAAACACCACACAATTTATTGTTAACAGTCTAACGTGGTTCTCTCCATATATTGCTCTTTTCTAGATGCATGAACAAAATTAGGAAACCTATGATCACTGTGCTTATTCCAATTACATCAAACAAAATATTTTCGTATTAGTTTCTGTTGTTATCAATTGTTCCAGCAACGTTCCTATCTTAGCCCATGCAGCAAATTAGTAAATCTGCACAGCTTGTGCACTGCAGTCACTCACCTTCCTGTGCAGCCACTGCAATTTTCACAATATCCGTGACATTTGGGGTCAGTTTGGCAAAGAAAGGAATGCGAACAGCTTGTCTAACCCAGCGACAGATGTTCCGTACCAGCTCTGGATCCTGTTCAAATAGGCCAGATAAATATAGAACACAATTAAAAGTAATACGAACAAAAGGTATATTAAGGAAATAGAAAACTTTGCTCTAAGTGGCTATGCTGCAATTTTGTGAAATTGCACATGAGAAGTGAACTTCATCTCATTAGTTAACTTATTTCAGACACACCAAGTAACTGCAAATCCATTACAGAAAGGTTAGTTTGTGCAAAAAGGGTTTTTTTTTTTTCCAGAAGACAAAGATATCACAAAATGTTCCCTTCCCAGAGGAAGGAAAATACCACTTTGGATGACAGAGACTATTTTACCCATTTATTTTAAAAATTACTTCCCAGTTTCAATGGCTTGCTTGATGTACGGTACATTAAAAACAAGCAGTATCCCATAAAATAATGTAAACCTGAAGCGTTGTCTGATCATGCCTTGATCAGAACAAGGATGAATCGAGGTTGCAGGGCTATCAGAACGCAATTCAGCAATTCTGAACTCTGAGAATAACTCGGGATGGCCACAGTGTAAATGAAAGATCAAAATCTTCTCTGTTAAAGCCAGAAATCGAAATCTTCAAGTGTTGGCTTTTCCCGATTTCCAGTCATTTCCTCCTCTCACGGAACACATCTCACATAGACAGCAATCAGGTACCCTTTCCACTGAGGACAGCCCAGTGGAACTAACACCTGCACCTGGCACATACAAGGGTTCTTGTTCAATGGAACTCTTGTTTTATTTTTCTGTGTGCAACTGATGATGCTCTTCAACAAACACCTTAAAATTTGCAATACTGATGCATGTAGAACGTGGTGCGTGTTCTGGTTGAAAACTGAATGCTGCCATTAAAAGGTTTAGCACATGTGTTACCTGTGGGTAGGTTAATTGGTGCTGCAGCAATTATTTACATTTACTAAGTCTTTATCACCCTCTCAGATAATTAAATCTGTCATTTATGAATAATCTTCTCCCATTTGGATATTGCAAAAAACTCAGAGGGCTGCATTGCTACGTAGTAACTGAGAATGGGATGAGACTAAATGAAATTTAATTTAAAACAAGGTTGCCAGTCTAGTGAACACACAGGAAATATCCCCTTGTTGTTTTTCCTTTTTACACCAATGGTTAAATACAAACAAAAACCCCACAGGCTGTGTTACTAGAAAGTACACAGTGCTTGACATGAATAGTAAAATCCTAAGACTTAGCTCTGGCATCCCAATAGAAATGGTGATCTCCCGCCCTGAAATATGTATGAAACGCTGCACCGGCAGTATGAAAGTAGTCGCAGCTTTGATTTTCATTTCTGCTTTGAATTTCCTTGAGGCCCAATGCAGAAATGAGAGACCCTCTAGAAGACATGAATTGTATATCCTTTATGTTAATTCTTCTCCTCAGAAATCCTTGTGATAACGTTGAGGATGCTGGCACCAAATAACTCATTACGCTGACTTGGTTGAGCTTATAGTGCTGCCATAAAAAAAATTTATTCCAACATACACTAATGCCTTAAAAAATACAATTATTTTAAACCACATTGAATAACTTTCTGGGACATGACTTTCATAAAACCCAATTTTCATCCTACCTAAGACAACTTAACTAGTTTGTCTTTTGCAACAAACAATAATTGTTTGCTGTTTCCCCCTGAAAGTAAGTAAAGATCTTTATTTTCAATTAGTTCTACTTTACACGCACCAATATTAATGTAATTCATGCAATAGAATGGTCCTCTATTTCTCATGCTAGTAAACAGTTTAAATATCTGATTGCACAGCACATGATTAGAAAAAGCCCTTTCGAAAGTCTCACTTGTATCGGCTCCATTGACAGGTTTCATTTTGCCTCATTCATTTGACTGATCGAGGACCTCCCACCTGCTTGGATTTCTGAAAGACTGACCTCAATTCACAAATTGCTTTTTCTGATTCTTTCTTGGATTTATGAAACATTCAAGGATGAGCATAGAACTTGTGAAAGACTTGAATCTTGAGGCCAGTAAATCGCATTATAAAACATACTGCCAGTGCTAATACAACATAAATATCTTTTTTTACCCCAATCTAAGTTTATGAAAGTGCCTGCAGCTTTTACCATTGATAAAGTGGTTGACAAAGCCTGCGCAGTCAAGAAATATTTTCTAAAAGGAATGATGTGTAAAATGTTACTAGCTGTAAAAACAGCTGGCCATTTGTATTCACAAAACCAACAATATGAACTAAATAAAATATTATTCTGCTTAATTTAACAGAGGATTGTACTACTTTTGGTTCAGAGTCTACCACGTTGCTAGAAATTCCCTTCTTTCATTACACATAACATGGTTTTTTGGTTCTCTAATTAATAATGATACCGTGTGATTGTAATGGAATGTGTAGCATAATTTTGCACTGTGTGTCAATCTGGAAGAATGAACAAATGCTCCAACGGACTGTAACATCCACTGCCAGCACACTCTGTTTATCTGCTGTGTTTTAGTGTTTTTTTTTTTTTTTTTTTTAAACAAGCCCCATCTAAATAAAAGCTTGGTAAAATTATCATCGGCTAAAACACAATATTGACTCATGCACTGTACCTGCAAGAATCTGTTGGTAATTTAACACCATATTAAGTCTCTTTTGGTGTAAGCTGTACATCAGCGTGTCTCCTGTCTTCCTGTTAATCAAATAATGCTTGTTTATTCCAAAGGCACAGGAGATTTGAATGTTACAGGGGTTGTCTTTTTACTTCCCTAAGCAACAGTACAGAATCATTTTTCCTGAATATTCATTATAGCCTTGGGCTAGATGAAGCTTTTAATCCTAACTACTCATTGCCAATGGGTAGATATACTAGAGGAAAAACAACTATTCACCTTTTTTTTTCTAAATGATCACATGATAAGCTTAACTACAACCATAACTATAAGTCCTCAGAAATTAAAGCAGCAAGTTGTCTACTGATTGCATTTGGCATCAGTAATGAGATGAATCCCCTGTCCTATCACCCCCAAGGCAGATACATCCTGCATGTTTAAAAAGCAGTGTGAAAATGCTGTGCACAGAGTAGGTCACCTCTCCTTGTGTTTCACGGAAAGAAACAAAACCATGATGAGATTACCATGGAAATGTCTGGCTGCAGATTTTTGGAAATTTTTATTGTGACCTATTTTCAGTGTTTTTTCAGGGCCCTCATTTTTTGTACTATCCTGTTACTGCACAATCTTTACACTGTATTCAGAACACCTCTCTGAGGTAGAGAATTACTATTACACCTGTTCAATAAATGGAGAGAGGAGTCAAATAGCCTGAGGGCCACCTCCTACAACTCACCTTGCTTTGGTGCTTTTGGTGCTTCGAAGTAATTTGCATAAGGGCTTGAAAAGGTTTGTCTGGCAGAAAACTGCACCTGATTCTCTGGACTACCTTAAACCATGGGATACTTTACACATTAAGAACAGAAATATTTTTAATACTTGGATTTAAATAGATTTTCAGAGTGCCTGAATTATGCAAAAAAAGTAGAATTGTAACTATTTCAGGGTAACAAATGTGTTTGCTAACTATGCAAATACTCCTTGGGAAGCATGTGTGTGAGCGCATGTACATACACCTGTGTACATATATAGAGAGAGAATTCAAATAGTAGCCTGAAACGTCATTAAAAAAACACCTGTTCAGAATTTTCCCCAAGAACTCAATAAGAAAGGTTAACACTCAGTAGAGCACAGCAGTTGATCTTGTCTAATTAGTACCACAGAAAATGGACCATATCTTGCAATTTTCAGGCTGTCCCTAAATAATGGTGCCAGTTCCGTCTCACTAAGAACAGGACAAGGACACGCACAGTTGTGGAAAGAATGAAAATGCAACTTTTCTCAGACAAAATGTGAAAAGGAGGGAGTGCTTTTATGATTACAAGAATGATGTAGCATAAGAAAAGCTTTTTAGGTGAGAATTTGCAAGACTCAGGTGTTAAATTTAATACATGTACTACTCTCAGTGTTTCAATAGTCTACTAGAGAAGAGTTAAGCCTATCCTCAGTCAAATTGCTGTCTGACGGCCCAAGAGGACTCAAATGCACCCTCATCTGAAAAGCCACAGCCTGCAGTGTGCAAAAGAGGGACAGGACGCATTGGGAGCAGCTCTAGCAAGTGAGTAATGATCTTTTCTCCAGATCCCTCACATGATCAATCCACTCTACTGGCTCACTGTGTACCTATGGATCTGCATCTTTTACTGATGAGATCCCATCAATTGGATGAGGACGTACTAGCCTGAGAAGCCGTTAGTTTAAATACGTCTATCCCATATTTATTTTCCAGATTAAATATGGATCCAGAAAATCATTAGAAAATCATAACTTAAAAACCAAAACTGAACCAAAACAACCAAAAAAGCCCAATTCTGTGTGTGAAGAACTACTCCTTTGCTATTCATTAAAGTATGAAGAAATAGTAAAAGTAGGGGAATTTCAGCTTAAAGCATTGCAAATCAGTATCTGTAACCTTCAGCACATATCTATATGTTTGTGTGTGTCTGTGTATTTTACTATTTATCCTTTACACAGCTATCTTCTTTCTCCTATGAGAAGCCAAACATTTTCTTCATAAAATTGTCTCGAAACATACAGAAAATTTCCACGGTACCTAAGTAAAGAACTACAGTCAATCACCATAGCAGGAGTCACCATTGCAGAATCTCATGGTTAATTTTACTGCCTTATTCCATCCTAGAAAGGAGCAGCTTAGGTTGGTCATTTGTCCCATTTCAAACTTAATTAAAGCTAACAATTTGTTTAAAGCCTGTCAAAATAAGGGAAGGATTTCCCAGGATAGAAGATGAATAACTCTCCGCTTCTCATCTGGAGTGAAAAATTCTTCCTCATTTCTCAGGAAATTTGACAGCTTTTGGTCAACATCTATTGACCGCGGCTGTCAAAAAGAAAGAAATGAAGCAGTTTAACCTAAGGCAGGAATAACAGTTTTCACAGTTGTATGTGAAGCTATCTATATATATTAGGAAAAATTTAAAAAACTGGCCTAAATTACATCAGAGGTTTTGGGTTAGCTGGGTCAGCTTCACAAAAATGTAGCTGCTGGCTGAGAGCTTATTTCCCTCCAGGAAGAATCCACGATGTGATGGGAAACCAGCGCCACACAATAAACTTTGAGAGATAACGACAGAATTCAGGACTCTTTTCCAGTCAATACTGCAATGTTTTTTGGCCTGAGATCCAAAGTGTACTAGTTTAGCCAAATAAAAAAACACCCCAACCTCCCAAAATTCAAAATCTCATTAAATATCTTCTATAAAATGGTACAGGAAAATCCCATTCAGGATAAAAATTCAAAACATCCAAACATGAATAATTTCATGTTTTGTTCTAGGAGAATAAAAATGTTTCATCCCACTGAAGGCTTCAGCTTTTATTAATTAACTCACACTTCGAAACAACAGGTCTTTTCAATATGAAGGGAGATTGTAGAGGTGGGGTTTTTGGAAGCATTTCTAAAAGATCAGAGATTTAGAGGAGAAGAATTAAGCAAATTCCACATAGTTACCATTTAACTAAACTACCATAGCAACAATGTGCATTGTGACTATTATTCACTGATTTAATTCAAGGACATACTTATTTTCTACTCTCTTACACAATTTAAAATGCTCCTTTCTTTAAAAAGTCTTTTGAAACAACTGAGTAAATGAAGACATTTAGGTTGTTTTTACGTAGCAAAATGTTCTCTTTATAATTTGAACAAAACCTAGTATTTTTAAAGCGAAAAGATACTGTATGACTTACATAACTAAGCATATCCTACTTGTGAAACAAGCACATTTTTGCTTACAAAATACTGCGTATTAAGATGTAGAAGTCTAGCTTGGAAAATTCCCATCCGTTTTTGCAGACTACATTTGTTCTTTTGGTTATAGACTTACCAATTAGGCAAAAACACTAACACTTGAAGACCATGTAAAGACTGTATTTCTATCTTTAAATTCAATTTTAAGAATACAAAAAACACCCTTACAGAGAGTAATGACTCCCAATTCAGACATGTTTTTGCCAAACTAAAAATGTAAGTGAGAACTGAGAGACACGACTGAACTTTCTTTTTCCTGTGGTAGGTTATAAGAACTAAAAAAGTCCTGTCACCTACCTCCATCCCTAGATGCTTGGACTTTATTAATTTAAAGTAAAGCTGCAAGCAAAGTGTCAAAATTTGATCAGCTGCTCCTTCAGATCTGTCACTGCAAGTTCCACTCAGGAGAGCCTAATTGAGATTCTCTTTTTTTTTTTTTTTCCAGTGATACTGATGTGTCACTGGGCTAAATCAAGTTCCTCTGGATTAGGTCCAGGTTTTGGTCATGGCTGAACTGAGAAGTCATAACTCTGAGACCCTGTCTCTGCTGATATCTATACTGAGAGAGATAATAGTGGGCATTGAGAGAAGCCAACAGGAGACTGCGGATCCTGCTTCTCAAAGGAGTCACACACTCTTCTCAAACTTTGAAAAACTGAAATAACAAATTGGTGCACATAAAAAAACCCCTTAAATTTAAAAGCATATAACAAAATAAACCTTAAAAGATACGTAAAGAATTCCTACAGAGTAAGAATTTCAATAAATTTTTCAATTTTAGCAGATCCCTTTCTCCCTTTTCTTTTTTACTCTCCTCGGAATCACAACTATTTCTCCCTACGTCAGCTCTTTAATTAGAACTTTTGAAAGATGCTAAAAGCACAAGACAAAACTCTTTGATCGCCTCACTTTATTAAAAAAAAAATTTGGAAAAGTAACTTCTTACAGTGTTTCCTTATTGTACTGCTCTACTGGAGCTGCACAAACGAATGATACTTAATGTACGTCAAATAACAGAGAAAAATAAGCTAAACAAAAAGAACCCACTCCAATGGGTTTTCACATATCCAATCTAAAACTGCCAAATTTAACATAGGTCAAAAAAATTAACTCAGGAATACATTTATCAAAGTGCTGTGTGGGAGATCCTCTTTGGACATCTTATTAGCAGCATGGCACTCCTACATCCCTTCTGTGATAACGCTGCACCTCATCACTGAAAATCCATCTGCAGACAAGGTCAAAAACAAGCTGGAGATTTTTGATTGACCAGTACAGAAAAGTAAAAAAAACCATATATTTGTGTTGGGAGTAAGACCAACAATTAGAGGGATGTCAAGATCACAAGCACAACTGAGAACTGAAAGGTTGGTTGCTGCCTTTAGTCAGCTTTGTAATTATTCCCTTTTCAGATCACAGAAAAGCTTTTTGTTTTCTCCCCAGCACAAAGAGGAAAACAGCTGAATTTCTTTTGAACCCTGATTCCTGTCTCTGTGCAGGTGGTTGAGCCATAATGTCTTTCCTTATTCTGAATGTTTGGGTTTTGTTTAATTTATTTTTAATTTTAAAATGTTATTCCAAGCAACCAGAAGAAACATATTTGTTAGAAAACTTTCTACTTTGAAAATTAACTATAAGACATTTTATATTTTTTTATAGCTACCTTCCATCATAGGGAAAACTGTCCTTTTGTTTCACTGTGATATGTCTGTTACAATTTTAGCAATGAGTATTTACAGCTGTTGATTTTAATGTAATATTAAAGGCATTTTTGAGTCAGACGATTTTCTTTGGTTTTCAGAATAAGGATCACAAACAGTTGGTCTGAAAGGTTGATGCACAGACTGGCAGTCCAAATCACCAAATTATTTGTTCCTGTATCAACTGGGCTTAAATATGCCAAGCAAAAACCATGAAACTGCACATTTACCTTTAGGAAACTTCTTGGACACACGGACTGGAAAGATTTATTTAACAGTGCTGGTGTACGTAAAGTGTTGACTAATAAAAATGCCTTTTTACCCCTGACAGAACAAAATATTTTATATTGGTTGTTTCCAGCCAGCCAAACTACTGTTTCTCCTAGCACTGTAAAAAGTGGTATGCAGGATGATTAAATAATATTTCAGCTCTTTAGTTCATGCAGAGGTCAGCTGCTAGAAGGCATAAGGGTTTGATTAGGTTTACGTCATACATGAAATATTCTAAAGGGAAGCACAGAACTCGAGTATGTCAAGGCTGCAGCTACAAATAGCTTTCTCTTGTGGTCAGGTAGGCAAGCTCTGTCCTTTCCTATAATAATAAGGCAGAAAATACTAAATAATTGAGGAAAGCATAAACCTCGGAAACACGGGAATTTAAAACCTATGCTCTGAGAAGAATCTGCCACTCAGTTTTAAAATGGTCATCAAGTGGGCATGTATTCAGATTATGCCTACTTTAAAGAGCAAGCTTCCCAGCAAACTGTGTAACTTTCCCAGAGGCTGAGGCTAAATTTACAGAAATAGGAGTCTAATCCTGAAAACTCTCATGCAGGCAGTGAAGAGACTACTTTATCAAACACTGGCATAAAACTGAAACCAGAGAAAGAAAAAAAAAAATATTAATGAGCACCAAGATAAACGATCTTAAAATATTTTCTTTTACCTGCACAGTTATTTGTTGGTGATCATTTTGTTTCCAGTAAATCCTGTTTACCAGATATCATGGTCACAAAAAACTCCAATGCCTTATGGTGCAATCACATATCCAAAGGCAATCCAAAGAGCCTGGACATTTGCTCAAGTTTTCTGTATTTCCCTCTTCTGAAAACTTCTCAGGGCATTAAATACAATT
>VZSR01000245.1:1768200-1801840 GCA_013398615.1 Brachypodius melanocephalos | reverse complement strand
TTCTTTATGGGAAGCACTCACTATATACTTCACTGCTGTTAGGCTATTGAAGTGTCATTAAAACAGCCAAACAATGCCAGGTCACTGAAACTGTGACCAAACTAACCTTCTCTGTGACACCTGTCACCCATAATGTGAGTTTCAGCAGAAATGTTTCCATCATAGCAAGACTGAAAAAAAAAAGAGTAAACCTAAATTGCTTTCATGTCTCCATCACTTTCAAGGAAACAGAATCACTTTTACATTTGCTAGGGAAATACATTCTGTAGAGAATGCCTTCCTTACACAAATATAAGTCACCACACATAAACAGTGTTTAAAACCTTATTAACAGCCATAGCATGTCATTAAAAACTTTCAGCAAGTTGGTAGTGCTGTTAACATTATTGCTGAATTTATAATCCCTTTTTATTTTCCATTTTGTCTTTTGAGTAATTCAATTAGAAATCCTTCAAAGCAATAACAGTGGATTAAATGTTGTCAAACCACAATGTGAAATTACAGAATAGAGTTCTGATGATGAATTTATTAAACTTTGCATTTCAATTCATTTCTCCTTGAGTGTATAAAAAGCAGAATTCTTTAGACAAAACACCAATTAGCTGTCATACCTCATTATTAAGTATTGTCTCCTTTTAAAAGATAGAATATATAAGGACATAAAGGACACAGGCAAGAAATCCATTTAAATCACAATGTTTAATTACACCTGAATCCTGCAATGGTAACAGAAAATAAATTAATTCTCAGGTACTGGAGGAAGGTGAATGATGTCACCTACTCATGAGTGACCATAAAGCCAGCAAGCTTTTCCTGCTCAGATTTCCAGGGAAATAGCTCATGAATCAATTTTTACTTTGAAAGCAACTCAGCAAAAGGGATTAGTTTATGAGGAGAGCTCTGAAGAACGAAGGAATGGAAAAAGAAATGAAGGAGACACCTGCCAACAGAGAAGATTGAAAACCAATCCAAAGAGGTTAAACAACAAAACAGAGTTATCATAAAGGATGATGGACCATGATCAGTGTGGGAGCACGAAGAGAAGTCCCCAAAACACATCTCCTGACAAAGAGATGTGAAAAAGTGTGCTTAGGTCTACATTTGTAAGAGTTGAAGCAGGCAACCAGCAGCATCCCTTCTCCCTGCACATCCCAGATTCCCTCCCAGCAAAACAATGCCCAGTGCAGCACATCCCTGCACCCACAGAGTAACAGCATCACCACCTCAACCAAGGAACCCTTGTTTCTCAGGAACTGAACTTCTTGCCTCTGTTGAGCTTTTCCCTCAGTTGAACTATCAAGGCTCCTCTTCATATCCATTTGCTTGGGCAGCAGGTAATTCCCCTCCTCTCCCCAGTCACCCAGTTTTATGGAACTTACAGTGCCTTTGAAACAGTTTGGACTCTGAGAAACATGACTGGAAGAGGTCATTTGGTCAAGAAATGCCCCAAAGCAAGAGAGGGCAGTGGCAGACACAAAGCCACTGAGATCAGCCAGGATTGCATTCTGAAGAACCAGCCAAAATGGATGAAAGTGGCCAATGCAAGAGAACAAGAAGACGTACAAATCCTGAAACTGCACTGCAAACACCAACACAAACCTCACTCGTGCTGGTTTACGCTGGATTTTGGGTGACAGTGTCCACACTGCTGCTACAGCCCAGTGTAGCACCACTCTGCTGCACTTCACATTAATTTGTTGCAATAACCGATACAGAAGAGAAGAGCAAGAACTAATACTGCCCGCAGGACTCAATGAATTATACTTAACCAGCATATTATTGTAGGCTGATAGTAGAATGTCACATGAACACAGATATAATCAAATTCTGTTTGGGGCATCATTTATTTAAAATACTTCAAGCTCCTTGCTGGCAGAGCAACTGCGAATTAGCATGCTATGCTGTGCACTTCAATTAAAAAGCAGCCTCATCTTTCCCATTTCCAAGGTACAGCAGAGCAAATCTAATTGTGCCATGCAGTCAGCTCTCATCTTCGCAGAGTAACCAGGGCTTTGGGGTTTTTTTTTCTTTTTGTTTTTGACAGATTTGTCGTCTTCTGAATGAGGCAATGTAGGCTTTTATGAAACTTGTCTCCTAATTGCAGGCAATAAACATAAGCACAGCCAGCAGCAGAGACTGTAGCAAGTACAACTGAAGTAAAATGAAAATAAAGGTTAGAAAAGAACCACAAAGCAAGTTCATTTTACATATGATCTGAATAGTTAAACCACCACAAGCTGGATTTCAATGCTCACAAGAGACATATACATTCCTTTTTCAATATAACCTAAAAAAAAAAAATAATTCAAATAATTCCCCAAACCTAGAGCTTAAATGCTGAGATAGCCAAGATTTTTTATATTTTGGAGGTTAGAAGCTATGACTAATTAATGAGAAATAGTTATATGCCAGGATGCTATTAACTTTTACAATATTTGCTTATAGCACTAAGGCTGAGATCTCTGAATATGAGATTAGTTGCTTTTGAATTGAGACCTTGCTCATACAGATTATCTCACTCCAAGTGAATACCCAAGTCCTTGTGCTTCCTTTTATCCAGTACTCATTTCCAGTTTCTGGTACAAGGAATACAGTGCCTTTGGCTGGGAAGTGAGCAGGGTGAATTCACAGGAATGGTTGTCAGAATGAACTCCAGGAGGGCAGGGACTGGACGGTTCCACTCAGAGTGGGACTAACACCACCACCAGTGAGGTTGGCCACAGCTTTGCCTGCCTGAGCCCTAAAAACTCCAGAGACGGAGAGCACACAGCTCCAGCAGACAACATATTCCTGATCTGCATCACCTCGTTGGGGAATTTTTTTCCTAACGTGCAATATGAAACATTCAGCCCGCAATTTGCCCCTTGCTGTCTCATCTGACATGACAAAGAATAATCTTCCCCTCTTTCTAGCTACTCTTGCAGCACCTCTGTCATATCCTCTCAGGCAACTGCAGGCTGCTGCTTCCTACCCTCTGTTTCCTTTCCTTCCCTCTGTTTTTCACTGCCCACCAGGCCAAGGAGACTCCCTGATAATTTTGAAGGCTTTGGGTGCTGCTCATCCTAATTGATCTTGCTCTAATGTTTCTTGGGAGATGCTCATTACAGCCCTCAGCCCTGGGCTTCCATGGTAGCAGGAACGCAAAGCAAACCAGATTACTGACTCAATTTAACTAGTTATTCATTCTTGGCAGAGCAGCTGGAGAGACTTGTTGACCTTTATACCAAAAAGACACTTAAATTTGTTGGTTTCACACGACATTAATAATTCAGAACAGTCAATGCCACTTTTTGGAAGGGTAAGTAAGAAAAGAAAAATTAGAACA
This sequence comes from Brachypodius melanocephalos, assembly GCA_013398615.1. Taxonomy (NCBI): domain Eukaryota; kingdom Metazoa; phylum Chordata; class Aves; order Passeriformes; family Pycnonotidae; genus Brachypodius; species Brachypodius melanocephalos. The sequence goes on along the minus strand of VZSR01000245.1, from coordinate 1,798,515 downwards.
TCTTTGCTTGGTTTCCAGTGAAGGACAAAAAGTGCACCACAAATACACCACCACAAGTCAGCTGTTGAAATGTGAGTGCTACCATCTCACATGCTTGATTTATTATTTTCATAATTTTATGCTAAAATTACTACAGCAATGAACTGTAGTGGGCAAGTGACACTGTCATTTTTTATTAATCTGCTCTTCACTACGTTGTCTTTATGTTAACTATTAAATGTTTTGCACACATAGGTTATCTGATGCAAAGAAGATCTATGCATTACTGCTGGTAAACTTAATGACAAATTCTCTTACAATTTTTAATTATACCCACTTTTAGACAGTTGCAGATTGTTACAAAAGAATACAGACCTTAACTTTATTATCATTAATCAGCATTAGTAAATATAATTGACATTTTATACAGAACCAGCTTTAAGTAACTTATTGGCAGCAATACAGATGCCTCTTAATATTACCCTCTGGCTAGCTACGCTGCTTGGGCGCCAGAGTGTCTGCACTAATGACTTAGAATTAAAATCAAATAAAAGCTGAGAACTGTAATTCAGTATAAAACAAACAGCCATACTTAGTACCGATTTTTACTTATATAATTTGGATATACCAGGATCTTTTTTAATTTGCAGTTGATATAAAACAGTGGAGGCGTTTGAGACTAGATAACAAAACAGGATAGAGAGAAAACAAATCTGATGTTCCCAGATTTCTACACTTACCCTGTAGGCACACCACAGGAATTGGAATGAAAAGAAAAAGCAGACAGTGTAATTAACCTTTTCTTTCCCCTTTATTTTTTTTTTTAAACAACAACATAAGGCAGAACATATATAAACAGCGAAAACGCACATTTTTCTGCCATTATTCTTCATCTCAGCAATTTCTGTAGTTTCCTGAGGATTTAATGTGCTTAGGCATGAAAGAGACCTAATCCTTGAAAAAAATTCCTATGAAGACATGGATTATGTTATCAAAAAGATTTAAGAAAACCTGCTTCACTGTACAACCAGGAAAGCTGCTCTGCCTCTCAAAGTCTCATGCCTTGACTTCCAGATATTGAGTGGTGTTTTTTTTTCCAGAGCACATCTGAGCCCTGTCTTCTCCACACCACCCCTGTATGACCTATTTGATTTCAGCTCTGGAGGGGAAAAAAAATACTAAAATACCAGAACACTATGTAGCATTTTTGTTTCTTCTGATGGGGCCACCGTACGTGGAAGCCCCCTGAAGGGCTACTGACAAATCTTGTTGCACATATCATTACTTAATCCCATTTATCCCCATCCTTTGCTTCAATAATCTACATTTAAAATCACTATGATTTAATTTAAGCCAACTCTGAGGAAAACCATGAGGATCTGGCTCTCTAAACATGGCTTGTTTTATTCATTCATCTACAGAAGTTTATTCTTTTCTGAGCTCTCATTTTGATAAGACAGTCAAAAGAACACAGGAAAATGTTTAAGGGAGAGCAGTATATATCAAACATTCCAAAGACTATCCATATTGTATGGGGAAGACAGAAATTTTATTATTATAAAAACATATATGTATATGTAAAGTAATCTTCCTTCTTTATGGATCTGATCTCCTCCATGGAGAGTCACAAATCCACACGATAGCCCTGAGTGCTCAGATTTTGCATTTGCTTCTCTGATTTTACAACAGCTGAAAGATATGTAAAAACTCATGGAGCCAGACAGCTCCCTACTGACTACACATCTAAGCAACTTCACATGCATACATTACTCCAACCACTGAAAGCTGAAAATATAACACACACCTAAAAAAAAAAATAAATAAAAACCCCCAAGCTTGAAAAGAGCCTGGCTCAGTTTCTGTGTGGAACCTCCAGGGCTCTCCCTGACCAGCCTGCACCTTCCACAGAGGCAGGGACACGCCAAACTACTGAATTATGCTCTGCAGACTGTAAGGAAGGAATTTCTTCAAAAACTTACAAAGATGGCTAAAATAGCAAATGGTTGTTGAATGCATCTCAGGGAAAAAAAATTAATAATAACTACTACTGTTTTGCTAGTGTTACCCTGGAGGGCTTTTATGATTCTCTCACATTTTTAATCATAACTTCAGTAAACGACCACTGGCCATAAAAAGCCAGATTACTTTCATTAAAATAATAATCTACAGCATGGACCAGATTGACATAATTCTGTTCTCAGAAAACAATGAAATGCCCAGGGCACTGTGCCTGACAGCATTGCTATGATAATAAAGCTATACCCGAAGTGTGTCCACTTGAAGTGTTGCTCTGATTAAAGCTCCTACCATCTCTCCAGTTTTATAAAGTGAATGGTTTAGTTATCCAACTACACCTCAGCTCTTAGAAGTTTTGTGCTTAACTGGGGAAGTGAGGATGAATTCAGATGCTTACTAGCCCCTCTACAAAGGGGCCAGATGAATAACAGTATGTCAGTTTTAGGGTATATAACCATGATTCCCATTCTTCATCTGTCCCCAAAATGTATTACAATGAGAAATCAAACAGGCTTCATAATTCGGAAATTTTGACGGTCAGACTCCAGAAATAATCTCTCCTGGAAGACTGTGAACCAAGATTTTTCAGATACTTTCAATTCACCATATTTGGGCACTTTCAGAGCCAAAACAAATTTCAAACCACACAAAAATCTACAAACTTCAAAAGGATATTAGTATGAGATTTAGGGTTTGTATGTGTGTATTTTCTTTTCACGAGCAAAACAACACACATTCTCCTAACTGAAGCCATAGGATGTACTGATAAATTCTGCATTTCTCCATGGCAGAGACATCAGGCATGGATAATTCCAATCTCAACCATATAAACCAACAAATCGATAGGTTACAGAGCACAGGTTCTTGTAAGAGAAGGTGTTAACTGTACATGGTATTGCCAGAGTGCATGGCCCCCTCTGTGATTCTGAAATACAGTTAGGTTCAAATGTCAAAAATCATGAAATGAAATGCGTGTGTATCTCATGTCCTTCAAAATCATTACTGATACATGCAGTAATTACTAGTTTGTGATTTAAAAGACATCTACAGGGCACTGAAATGGAAATCAACAAATTCTGCCTAAGTGTTTCTTTGAAATTTTTTGTTTTCATCATACTCCTTGTCAAATACATAATGCATTTTTGTGCTCAGCAAAACGAACCACTTTGTACATTCTCAGCTCCTTTTTTTTTTTTTTTTCCCTCTCATCACTAAATATTTAAACACATTCAACCTAAAAATCTCAAGCTGGTAATCTGCTGCTTGTGCCTTGCCCCCCTGAGGTGTAACTGTGAATGTGGCAGTGCAGGATTGCTGGAGAGACAATAAAGAGATTGTGGTTGTAGTCCTACCTGCCCACAGGCCAGTCCCATGCCTCGCTCCCCCATACCATGAGGACATGATAAATTTAACTCCAGAGCATCAGCACCAGCAACCTATGAAACATGTGAAAATAAATACAAAAAATGAAAAATTAATTTTGACTAATGTACTCCTTCCTGTAGCATTTACTGTTCATGTTAAATAGATTTCTTCAGACATTTGACTTATTTTTCTTTTTAAGGGAAAAAGCTGTGGTTATGATACCCTAGAAAAGAAGCATGTTGATCATCACAGATAAAAACTTCAAAAACTGATGTGGTTTACAAAGATTGTTAAGGAATTAAGAGTAAAAAACAAAGTAAAAAGATACGAGCAGAATAAAGAGTTGGTTCTGGAAAATGTTAAAAATTTAAATGCAATGACAGGGCCTAAGAGCAGCCTTAAGAGTCCTTGGCAGGCAGTGTTACACAGGTGTTGCTGTGCTCTGAAGAACTGTAAGTCAGTAATAAATTTTTCCCTCTTGCTTTAATGGATTCAGTCTCCAAATCTTCTGCAGGCGCCTATACCGTGCCATAGCTTCCGTCATTAAATAAATTTGCTTCTGAAGAACAAGAGGTTAATCAAAAGAAGCCTAAACAAACATATGATTCGTGCTAATTCCTGTTCATCGCCCTCATTAGTTACAATTAAGAGGGGCAGGAGCCGAGCTGTCCAAGGGCAGCACAGACACGCTCCTCTTCCTTTCTGAACCGCTCTGGCCTGACACCAGCATCCCTCCCGCTGCCTTCCAGCGGCTCCAGCTCGGGGTCTTGTTTTGCATCTGCATTTTGTTTTTGCTCATTGACGTGGAGTGGCTGTGCCTGCTGCGTGGCCATGGTTCAGCAGCTCGCACAGTGCGTGAGCAGGGAGAGGCCATCCATCACTGCCCGGACCCTCCCTGCTCCCGGGGCTGGCCGCCTCCTGACAAGCTGACCTTTTGGATGAATAGGGCGTCCTCCTGCTGACACACCGGGCTACCTTCTGGGGCTCCTGCTCTTGTGAGAGCCACTTCTATCTGTTACCTCCCAGGTAGGATGCTACACGTGTGATTGAACATCCCTGCTCTTCAGGGCGCCCCAAACCAGCGCTGCTCTCCACAGGGCAGACACCAGCAACTGCTTCCAGAAGAGTGTTCCGTCACACAGGTCACACATCATTAACTGCATTTAAAGAACCACCTTTCCTCTAAAGGGCTAACATAAATACAACCGTGCATTGGAAACGCGTGCCTTAAACTTGGACGGCAGTACCACCGGATTAAAGAACCAGGAGCAAATGGCACAATAAAGCCAAACAGCTCAATCAGTTTAAAGGTGGCACTGCTCCTGTCAAGCACAGATTCCAAAATATGATTTCATGGTCAGTTAGGTAAATACAGGTATAAATTGAAATAGCGTTGAAGATCACCAAGATAACTACTGATAATGTTTAATTTCACTTCCCTAAGTCCCCAAAGTGACTTTTTTCCTCATAGGTTCAAACTGCTCAAAGAAAATTGAGAAGTGTCTTCCCACATAACCACAGGAGGGCTTAGGACACTGAATAAAGCAACAATGAAGTCCAAACATTCTGCCACATGAAAACACACATTCCAATTACCCACGCTTCTATCCATACATATATAAAAGCATATTTATAATTAAAACATTTAAATCTGAGCTAATGCTAGCAATAACGACAAGGTCATTTTTTTTTGTTTTGTTTAAATTTTTTAATATTATGCTTTCAATTTCCTCTTCCTTATGCTTTTAATTTTCCTTTCCACTTTAGGTGGAAAAAGCACTTCAATTTAAACATAACAACTTTGCTTTCCATTCAGATATAGGCACCTTTCTGAATGAAATTAGTGCAGTCCTGATAAGTATTTCTTATACTACTCCCTATGGACCCAGGTACATGTTATTAAATAGTTTTTTCCTCAAATTGAATAGAAACTTCAGGTGCATAGTCTGTTTGCATTTCTGCAAGATTGGATTTATATTATAGAAAGCCTACTGACTGCTATTATATATGCTGACTTTCTCAGCTATCATTTTTGAAAGTCTGTATTAAAACTAGAATAGCATTAAATGAGCCCTTTATACTTTAAATATTCAGGAGTTTTATATTCAAAATTTCTTCTGGTGCTGTCAAACTAGTGTGCCTCAAGGCAAGGTAAGATCAAGTTAGGCTCTCAAAGGTAGAATTAAATTTTATCAGGGCATATGTCATAATATACAGTTTGCTTAAAATGCAAATAAAAAGTATATAGATTCAAAGACTAAAGGCTTTCCAGGTACTGCTTAAAAATCCAAGGGATCATATTTATGGAACAGATTTCCTTTAAATTTACATTTTCATCATTTTAATGAAAACACAGAGCAAACAAATTATAATGGACACATTTTAAATGCTCATTTTTCACTTTGAATCTATTTCTTTCAAGAAATTCCTTACTGCAGTGCTTGTTTTCAAGGAGAATTAAAAAAAAAATAAAATGTGAAAACACACTTAGGAACCATTACCTCAGCCATTTTTGAAAGTTCAGTCCAGTCCTCCCTGTTGTAGCTGCACATGATGCTGGCAATCAGAACCTGGAAAGAGCATAAATACATTATTGTTACATTACTGAGACATGAACTGCACAGCCTGCACAGGAGAACTCCCAGCTGTCTGCCAGGAGCCAGAGAAGGAAACACAGCTCCAGACTTCACTGGGGACAAGAAACAGTGACCAAACTCATCTATCACATCCCTGGTTTCTGAAGAAGGTCCATCCACGTGCATTATCTTTGTCGGGTGATGCAGTGAGAACAAAGCCTGTCCTACACACAGAGCCAACTGGAAACTGTCACACATGTGCCTGAGGGCTGAGGAATGGAGTTGCTATTTACCATTAATACAAATGACAGCAGCATTTTGACTGTTTAGAGGTAGGTAAGGCATCAGTGCATGAGTTCACACTCTAATGTGGCAGTGCATGAACACAATATTCCTGCTGACTTCAGGAATCCAGGATACACCAAATCCAGATCCTGGAATCTCTTACCATGCAACTTTAGCACAGTGACAGACAGCCAGAACTATTTTGTGTCCCAGAGGCAACTGGGAGGAGACTTTCGGGATGTGGGGAAAACCTGCAGGACTGGGAGAATGGCCCAGGGAACCTCCAGCCTTTGTTATCCCACGATGAACATTTTATTTCCTGTTCACTGACTGGCCTCAGTCCACCAGAGCTATTCTGTGTAATTGCCTTTCCTTCTCAACACACCGAGCACCTTTCAAGTCCAGGTTCTGCCTCTAGCTGCTGCTCCCTCTAAAATATATCTTGGGGTTCATGTTTTTAGGTAAAAGAAGTTCTAATAGGATTCTGTGGGGTGTGGGAGGGCACCTAGACACACAACTTGCCAGTGGCATACAGTGTTATTTACTGTTAAATGAAAGTTATCTACTCCTCTGGTCAACGCCCAGCTCAAGTGACAGTGCTAATTTCTATTTAAGACTAAAATAAAATCACGAGTTCTGGACACAAAGACAGAATTTCTGGAGTTGATACATTTGAGGTCAGATCAGCAGAGAAATCAGCCCAGGAACTCCTGCACGAAGGACTTCTTAGAAGGATGATATTTGGAAGAAAAACCAAAACAGAAAACTGTGCTGCAGAAGCTAAAAGGTTAAATCAGAAAAGATATCCTAGAACTTAACAGCAGTCCACCAGCTCAGTCTGTGCTCCAAGGAAACACCAGGAGAGGAGAACAGAGGAGCATCTGGCCACGCTCTTGTTTATTTGGCCCCCTTACACGAAACTTTCACATGAAAGTTCGATTGACGGATAATGTGACATTTAATTTTAATCTTTTTGTTTTCCAAACAAGTTTTACTGTCTCATTAATATCTAGGGTGGGCTTAATCTGTCACCTCATTTTAACACTTCTCTTGAACTTTCTCATAATGCTGAGGGTTAATGACTCATCCATTTCAAACCAATACTGAACAGCACGGTGTAGAAAAATTGTCCGACACACACAGTTGCTGGAAACTGTAAACTCCCAAATTACCTCCATAAGAAGCAGGAGATATTTAGTACATTCAGGGAGGGAGGGAAACACCCTTTGAAAAGTAAGGCAGGTATGGAGAAAATCTGACATGGTGAGGTTACATTCTATTCATTTCAAAGGACAATATCATCATCATTATTATTTCCATTGTTTTGCTCTGATGATTCTGTACAATGAGCCCACCCACCTGCAGGCTGCCCACCCTCCCACCCCTCTGGCTGCTGTCTGCAGCATGGGAGTCTGCTGAGAAGGGAAGGGTTTGATGAAGTGCCTGCCTTGCCTGCAGGTGCCCATTTGTGCTCACCTCTGGCATAAATATAAGACCAAACTCTTCATTAAGCACACACAATCATTACTGCCCATGCTTTTATTCCCCTCTGACAGGGAAAAAGAGTCTCTCTCCTATATCATGATTTTTTAGATTGGGAAAAATCTTATATAGCTGTATAGGTCAAATGTTAATGAAACAAAATCTCCTCTGTGTCCTATTTGAATATTCAAGATAAATTGAGGGCTCTGGAAATAAACAGAAATCTCTCATAAAGGACTTTAATTTTCAAAAGCAAAAATTGTGACAAATCTGTCTAAGAAATTATTCATGAGAAAAATTTAAAGCAACTGGAATTTATCTAGAAACGATATCTTGTCAAATTCATGCTTTTTATAAACTAACTAAAGCAAAAAAACAACCCAGCAGCTCAGAAGCTGACAACATGATAAGGATTTTCACAGTTGCAGTCACAATCCAAAGTACATCAGAAATCTGCACAACTGAGCTTTAAAACAAACCAAATTTTTCAGTGGGGAAAGTTGTAAGACAACAAGGGTGGCTGACTAGATTCGTAAGTAGTTGAGTTAGGCTACATCAAGTGTTACTAATGACATTTGAAAATTCTGCTGGGAGCGTACAAAAGATGTTTCAAAGAGCTAATAATTAAGACAACATGTTAATTTAATATTGATTAGTTCTAGGATTCATATTTAAAATTAAGCCCATACTTTTTGACAGAAGCAGAGGTTTACAATGCAAAAATAACGGAAAACAAAAATTACATTTTTGCCATGACTGCTCACAGGAAAGCCATGATCTCAGGGAATAATGAAAATTTCAAATTAGTAGGGGATTTTATTGTTTTATTCCCCCCAGTGTTCGCTTATAACTTGAAAACAAACTTATTTCCTAGGTGGAAGAATATCCCCCAGCAGTCTGTGCTAACAAAACTGTCCTTTCTCAAGTGACTGTTCTTCCCCAAAACACCTTTACAGTCTTTTCATTTGGAATCAGTGCCCATGAAAAAGAAATAATCACTGTCACGTGTGAACATTTAGGGGAACTATCTCTGCTGCCTGAGGTTTCCATCTACTCCTAAAATCACACATGGAAATTTGTAAAGAAAATGTAGACTATTATCCCCTATTACCTAAAAGAGAACAGCAAGGACAAAGTAAGAAGTACAAGTGATAAAAGGCAGTTTTACTGGAAAGGAATGAATGAGAACTGGATCACATTTCAGCTTTTTCGTCTCTTCTCATTTATTTTTTCAGCGTCTACAATGCCACGTACCACATCACCAACCCTGCAAATTGAACAGCCCCAACCTGTTGGTGTCTCATGGAAGTCCAGCACATGGCCCAGCCCGGGAGCATCTCTGGAGAGCACATCCTTCCTTTGGATGCCTGAAATTCTCAGTGGCAACCCGACATGAGCTTAATCACAGCGGTTTGAGCCACAGAGAGTGAGGCTGCCCCACGCTCCCCAGCTTACAAAAGCAGGCTCCTGACAGATCTCACACTGAAGCTGCTGCTGAAGTGCAGTAAGTGGTAAATGAGGGTTGGCTAAATTGCAGCTTTGTCACAGCTCCAGTGTGGGCTGCCTGCAAACTGTGCGTGATTGAAGCACAGTGGGACCCCTGGCCCATTCCTTATTCCAGATCAAAATCATAGCTGCTTTCTGCTGTTCCCTCTTCCCCTCCATCCAAGCTGCTGTTCTGCCTGCTGTGGGAGGTGCTGCTGCCCTGTCCCTCCCTGAGCATCACTGTGACATGTGTCACCAGAGCAGGGCTCCTCGCCCCAGCCCCACGCAACGGGACAGACAATTCCTCCAAACCCCGGAGAAGGGACAAACGCACCTTGGCAACACCACGCGCTGCTCTGTGCTCAGCATTCTCCTGATCCTTCGTGGAACAAAAAGGTCCACAACAAAACTTGGTTTTTTGTTGGAGGGAAGGGAGGTGGGAAAGGGAGGGTATGCAATGTACCCATTAGGACACCATTATAAGATGAATATACCGTAGCTAAGGCAGTAAAAAGCTACATTTCACACAATTCTGTGACTAATGCATTAGTAGTTGTTCTACTTAAAAGAACACTGAGACAAGGTACTTCTCATAATCCTTAAAATATTTTTCTCCCTGTTTATAATAATCCCCTGGAAGCTTAAACTAGAATCTATTTCCCTTGTGAATGTTTTTTTTTTTTTTTTCTCATCCATTATCTCTATGTGGATGTCTCATGAATTCAATAAAATGAAAAGAAATAATAAGGATGAGGTTTGCCACTGTGTATGTTTTCAAGTGATCTTTCTTTCCTAGCACACAGAATTCACTGCAAGAGGTTGCAAAACAAAAAGAAGGAGGAAAAAACAAAACAAAACAAAAACAAACAACCCACAACAACTGGGTCTAGTTTGGGTCACATCTATTTAAAGCCAGAAAGCAGTAAAACTCTGTGTTGACAATTACCATTTGTCCTGTACTGCTCTGCAGGGAGTAAGGGAGTTTCAGTTCACTCAGTCTGGAAAAAAGTCTCAGTGGTCTGGATTTAAATGTGAACACTGTCAATTCCTGCAAATTTAAGAAAAATCCTCAACATACAGAATGAAATCGCAATCCTCTATCCTCCTGCCTGTGATAACCATATTTATTTTGGTCATTTCACTCTGGCCATAGCCTGTATCTATCCTGAACCTGATTTTCCAGGCTGGTGCATAATCTCCCTGCACTTCAGGAAATGCAGCCACCATAATTTCTGCTTGCTCTTCCCTGCCTGTCCCTTCTTATTGCTGCACAACACTTAAGGGCAGTTCTGCACCATGTCCATGGATGCTCTGTTTAGACACCACTGCTGGCCACAACACCCCTCTCTGATTTCTCAAATACTGACAAAGATCCACAGTATTTTATTTTTTAAGTGCAAGGTCCCTGCAAAGATAGAAAGAGATTCTTAGCATCATCTTTAAAGGCTGCTCCCCTGAAAGCTGTAAAATCAGGAGGAGCTTTCAAGAAGGCTGAAGGACTGGGTTTTTTACCAGCTATTTGTTTGGGAAGCAGAGAAAGAAAAGGAGCAAGATAATTGGTGTGTAAAGAAGGGGTGCAGAGATTGAAGACTTTATTAAGAACCAGATTTCAATACCCATAGAATTACTGTTGATCAAGCTAAACTTCAAAAGGTATTTTTGTTTGGGTCAGATGGAAAGACCTCGAACTTCCTTTCAAGACATGTTTTTTCCTCCAAAGCAACACAGTCTGAACAAACTCAAACATTTTAAATCAAAATTCCTCAGGAAGCATTTAGCAAGAAGAGCTTGGCAGTGATGATACAATCTTCCCAGAGCAATGGCAAAAATCAGATGTTCAGTTCACCACTCAGCAGTGGAACAGCACCTACATCTACACAAGCATGCAGGGAGAGGGCTTGGCAGCTGCATCAGTGTTCCACAGCATCAAATCCCCCATCTGGCAGAACGAGGGGTGCCCACACTCCGTTCTGACCCACACCATCTCTCACCCACACGTCACAACAAGCTGATGCACTCAGAACATTTCCTGAAGGTCCTGCCCAAGTGCAGCCACAGGAGCACGTGGTCCACCAGGAACTTGGTGAGAACTCCACAAAGAACAGTTTACAGGGCACTCCTTTGCTGGTTCAACAACACAATGAATAACCTTGTAAATACCTACATGGAAAAACCATCTGCTGCAGGGGGACTTCTCATAGCCCTTCACACATGTGAGTCAAACCTGGGGGCCATAGGCTGTCCTCACAACAGCTCTTCAGAGGCAGCCTCAAGAGCAAAGAGCTAGCAGGGAGGGACTAACAACAGCAACACGGGATTTTGGGGTTGTTCCACTTCACAAGACTCACACCAACAGCCTTCCTCTCTAACCCTGCCTCTTACACAGCATCAGGCCCAGGATGAGTCCCAGCTGTGCCACACTGAGCCAGCAGAAACATTTTTGGAGGCTTTGTGCTGTTCAGTGCCATCTGTGGCCACCCTCTGCTTTTCAGAACGGTCACTGGCTGATGAAATGATCCCCCTCAAAAAAATAGAGCCCGAATTACCAATGTACAGGACACTTTTAACACCCACTGTACAGGACAAGAGTACAAGCACAGAAACATTCTGTACTGCACAAATACACTCAAATGTGCAGTAGTGAAAAATGGGAGCACAAACATTTGCTGCTATAAAAATAACCCTCTGGAAAACAGCCTGATTTTGATGCCTTGTACACTCAGCCTGGATTCTCTTTTTCTGTACACTCTTGCACATTTTGATTTGCTGCAGGACTGAAATAAAAATAAGCTTCTTATTAAAAACTACCTAGAACATCAAATCCCGTGCATTAAGAAAGTTAACAATTGTAAAACCTGTCATGTCTCTGAGAAGCAGAGGAATTATCTTGTTATCAATTTAATAATGGAACACTGAAGTAAATGATGCCATCCACTGACACCAGTAACACTGTCTCTCCTGGGAAATTCATGTTGGTAAGAACTGTCAATCTAGATGGATATGGACATATGAAACATTGTACCTTCAGTCCATAAATCTATTCTTTCTGCACTGCCTTAATAAAAAGATTCTGCATGATGATAAAGACAAGCAATGCAGAATGTCTTGACACTGCTGACCTGCAATTCTGCTTCTCTTCCCTCTTCTTTTTTCAGGGAATTTACTCTCCAGTAAATAATGTAACAATCTCTAACCATCCACTGTTTTCTTTCTTTACTTTTCTTTCTTGCACTTAAAACACATATATTTGAGTATATGAAAATGAGACAAGTAGGGGTTATTAGTATATTTATTATTCAGCTGTAGCAAACTTTCTGAATCAAGCACTTTCTGTGTGCCTTGTTACTTTATAGTGAGATCTCCCATTTGTTTTTTTAAAGGACGGGGGAGTTAGATACAACAGAGCAACAGAAAAACAGGCCAAACATTATCAGCATACAACTAAGTATAGAAAGACAATGAAGAAAGTTTGAAAATGCTATGATTTGCTCTATGTAATACATAAAAAAAGAGTCAGCGTGAGCAGAAAACACCAAAGATTCTAATCCCACGCTAAATGGAGATGCTTCTTTTTAAAGGCAGTTCTTTTCATATGATGACTCTGCTTCTAGATCCACCTATTTAATGAGATTATTCGATGGATTTCAGTAAGTACACTAGGCTACAACTTCAAAATCAGGCCTAGAGTTGTTAGGTTCCAATGCCCTCAGACACACATAACCCAAAGGTTATGAACAAACCTTTTTCTTTGTAAAATAACACAATGCTATGTCTTTGATGGGAGTAAAAACTAAACAGGTTGCCCTTTAGAACTTGCTACACCTGTAGGAAAACAAGGGCACGACTTGGTTTTGTCAGTGCCCCTCTACCACATCAGGCTCAGCACCAGATCAGCACCAGCAGGGCAGCAGGGGAGCTCCCTTGGCCCTGCTTACACAGAAATGCACAGATCACAGACATGGAAAGTGCACAAATGAAAAGCTGACCTCATCAGAGTCCTGCTAATTCTCAATGCAACTGAAAAAAAAAAGGGAATGGTCAAGGAAAAAAAAAGATCTGACGCATCACTCATGACTCAGGGCACTCTAATTAAGATGTGGTAACTTCTGAGCAGTGAAAAGGGATCCGTGCAATAAAAGTTCCCCAAAACATATGTACAATGAAAGAGAATACAGCACCTGTATAGAGCACTTCAGGGAACCTCAAATATTTAACATGACTAGAAGAAGTATGTCCATTTTAGGACAGACTGCTCAAAATTTCAGTAACTTCAGGTAAACCCTTCAAATTACATTGAAAATTACCTATGTGGCTTAAGACTTCCCTGGTCTGGGATTTTATTTTTCATAGGAAACCTATCCTAGTTCAACCTTTAGTCTCTTTGGTAATGACTGAAAACAAATACATGAGTGCATGGAAATAAAGGCTGAATCCAAGAGAAGAGTGAAGACAGATACTAATTTTTGGCAGTACCTCTTTCTAACAATGCCTGCAAGCCCTTGTGGAATTGGCATGCCCCTGCTGTATTTCTGTGCTTTCCACACTGATTTAATACAAAAAGAAAGCAGAGGAGGCCAATACATTATTGGGGAAGCTAACAGAAAAAGGATATATCTAATTCTATCATATTTCAGACATGTGTTATGACCTGTAGCAAAAGCTTTTCACCAGGGTGCTGACACATTATTGATTCTCAACACCACATAAGGAAAACAAGGCTGGCAAAAGGCTACACAAATTTGTGATTTTTTTTCTTCCTCCACCTTTAGAAATTTTTCTCTTTCCAAATTCTCTGCCCAGATACACAAAGTCCTTTTAGCCACATGTCCTGGGGTGACTTTATGATGCTTGTATCCCCAGTCATCTGTGCTGTTTATGCTGGACATTTCATTCTGCACCCCTAAGACTGGTTCTGCACCTTTAAGACTTGCCCTAAACCATGACACCACAGTTCTTTGAGCACCTCGCTAATTGTTGATCTTTATTCTCACAGTAGCACGGATAACTCTCTGCAGGGTGCTCCTCTGAGAGGGGAAACCAACTGGAGACAAGGATGTTCAAGGCATGCAGGCTGCTCCCTTGGAGAGAATGAGCAGCTCTTGACTGAAAGGAACCCTAAGATCCCTTCCAGACCTTGGCTGTTTCTAGATATACACAGATATATTTCCCCTATTACTTAGCAGCTAAGCTGCTTAACTCATTAGAAAACAAATTCAGCAGAAAATATAAAGAGACAAAACACAGAATGAATAACTTCATCGCAATTTCCTAACCCCTGCATTCTGTCAGCCAGCGATTCCCCAGGTCAGATCTGTCTCTCTGCATCTCTGAGAAGTCCATCCTATCTCTTCTCTTGTTCCATCACCCCCCAGGGCTTCTTTTAATTCACTTCCTTGGATTTTGAAGGCTCAAGAAAGCCAGCAGTATCAGTGTTAGTAGAGGAGGAAACTGTGACAGAGAGCAGAGATAAAAACCCCTCCCTTTTGACACCTCCGAGCCCTGTGATCTGCTCCATCGTGTGACACTGCTGGTGCCACAGGGATGCTTGGAAGGACTAAATGATTTTGTCAGCCAGGTTGCATCCTTCACAACTCACCCACTCTCTCTCCATGCACCATTATCCTCACAGTGATGTACTGAAAATCAGTGATAATTTACCTGATTTTGCACAAACCACTCTTCAGCTGGGCTGCTCTGAGAGGTGAGGGTGTGGTAGTCAAGAAGATGTGTAGGAACAGGCTCTAAGGCTGCTCTTGTCTCCAGGAAGTGATCTGATGGTTTTAAATGCCAGCTGCATGGAGCAGATCTATCAGTCCCTAAATATTATTTGTATTTAAATACTATGTATAAACAGTATATAAATACTATTTTCCTAGGTATCAGTCTAGGTATGGGACTTTACAAAGAGGAGAACTTCACAGTCCCAAACCTGCCTGATCAATGGGGCAGGCTCACCCCATGACCAGAGGCAATCTGCAAATGTTCACAAGGATAAAAGCACGGTATCCTTTCAATGGCCAAAGCAAGAGCAGTGGGATCCAACCCCACCAGAACCCTTCATTTGGAAGAAAGTGCTTCATATATAAATATTTCTATAGTGAAAATTATGATAAAATAGTCCATTATCAAAGAAAGAAACTCTGCTTTCTGTCAGGCACGCAACTTTTCAAGAAGTGAAGATGAAAATGCCTGTTTTCTCTTGATCTCTTCATATATCTTTCCTGTCATTCCCTGGTATTTCCCAGCCAGGCCAAAAATTCAGTGAACACCAGTGCCACAAGGCACTGAACCTCCTGAGGGCAGGTCTGCAGTGCTCCCATCTGTGATGTGATCAGAAAAAATCTCATGAGTGGGTAGCTCTTTTTTCCTATGCAGACATTAGAATTTACTTAAGTAGCTAGCTGTTATGTCTGATGACCCAAGGAGTTTTTTGGCTACGCTCCAGCAGCAAAGAAGAGACAAAATTAAGGGCTGTAAGTTGGCAGCTACCTTCTGACTAATCTTTCCTCCTCAACTGCCAGCTCGACCCACCTCTTCATATTTTAGGGAAGCTCATGTGAAGATGCTGAAAAAATGAAAGAGGCCTTACTATTTTCACTGTGTATTTGGAAGTTTAATAAAATTGTTACCTAACTTGTTCAGCACACTGCTATGTGACTGGAGACTTTAAAATTAAAATGCATTGAATTTCCTACAGGCTTATAGCCTCATTCAAATGATCATTCAAATGAAAGCACTGGAGGACCTAATGCTGGTGAGATTTTTATCAATGACCCAGCTGTGAGTATGTGTGTTCCCAAAAAGATAAACTGAAAATAAATCACGTGAAGTGTGGATGCCTTTGGCAGAATCAAAGGCAAAAGCCCCACCAGGAAGCAGGAGCGTGCTGACAGTACATTGAGAGAATGCAAATATAACACACATACATTTTTAATGCCCACCCTTCGCTTTAAGATGCACACACTGCACACAGGTAAGAATTTGGGGTACCTAGAAAAGTGCACAATCTTTAGATAGTCTCATCTGAGCTGTATATAACTGTAAATGAAGCATTCTGCAAGCATATTTAGAGTTTAATACAGTTTATGTGGAGAAAGTATAATTGGCTGGGTGACCAAGAATGGCGTAACTAAGAATAAGTCTATCATGTTACACTGCAAGAAAAATGAAGCAGATTTTTACAAATGCTGCTCTGAAATTTAGGAATAGAGCTTCAATGTATTTTTTCCCAAATATAAGATTTAAATTAGCTATTATGTATAGACAGAAAAATCAATGTAACTGTAAGTTTGTAAAAAAAATTAAACATAAAGAGAATTGAAAGAAAATTAAATTTGAAATAGATTAGGAATCCTGCACTTAAAAATGCGAGAAAGATGTAAAAAATAACCAGTGAATAAGCATTCTTCCTGAGATTTGTGAGACTGGGAAGTGTAGTGGCAGGAAACAGGAGAGAAAAGCACTCTGTTGGTTTCTTAGTTTACATTTAACCTACATGGCTCACAACAAAGGATGTATTCAAGTCTCCTTTAAAGAAGCCTTTAAAATATTTATTTGGGTTTAAGTGTTCAGTAAATAAGTACTTACTGTCACACACTTCCCTCAACACTCAAAAGACCATGTCCACCAGCTCTGCATACAAGGTTTCAACACAAACAGGTTATTGCTGATTTATGAGTTACACCTGCACCCAGTGGCTGCTCCAGTGCTCTTTCAAACCCCATAAAATAGAGGAAAGGCTGGTTTGCTATGTCCAAAACTGAAGAAATTCATGTTAACTTGAATCAGCCTGTATTTGCTGCAAGTTCCCAATAGGGGTAGTTACACACTGCAATTTGCTATCCCATGGTCATTGGTTGGCATGTCCATGTTCACACAACCGTGTAGTAGACTAAGACTGTATGAAGAGAACAAGATTGCTTTTTGGATCCTGCTGGCCACCTCATCCTGCATGTTTAGCAGTTCCTTCTTTAGGTTTATTAGAACAACCAAAAAAAAAAAAAAAAAAAAAAGAAAAAACACCAAAAAAACCCAACAAAGAAAAAAAATAACCACCACCAACCCCCCCACCCCGCCCCGAACGAAAGCCAAACAAAAAACCCCCAAACAAACAAACAAAATAATTAAAATACAAAACAGGGTGAATTGAGATCTAGAATATGGAATTGTGATAGATATGGGAAGTTTAGTAGTGAAGACTATGTAAAAGTTTATGGTCATAGTTCTCAAACACAATGTGCATAAAAAGTTTAGAAGCTACCAGCAGTATTGAGGGTGTAGAATAAGATCAGAGCCCACTAAGAATTCTGCTAATCTGCATGTTCCTCCTGGTAGATAAAGAAAAGAAAAAACCATCTTGGAACAGTTTATTCCCACATTTCTCTCCGAACTGGAGCTCTTTCCCTAGCCCCCCTCCCCAGAAAGCACAGGAGGCTGGGATGCAGTCCAGCTGCTGTCAATCACACCAGGAGCTGGCTCTCATTGTCAGAGAGCCAAGCATGTGCCTCTGCCTTTCTTGTCTGAGCTAGAACATGTCTGCAGAGAGCCAGCTCTCCTACCACCAGCACGGTTCAGAGCACTTGCTTCTGAACAAAAATAAACAGTTTGCTGGTATAACTGCATCTACACCAGGTTCTGCCAGGATAGCAGTTAGATGCCATTTTATTTTTAGTATTCCTAGCCTACATAAGTATGTGAGAAAGCCTTTTAAATATAGACCTAGCCTTCATATTTTTCTTCATTAGAGCTCTAGGAGAATGCCTAAAATGTAAACCACATCACAGAAGAGACAGATTATGGGCTACAGGAACCCCATACACTTACTACTTTGATCAGGTATACGTTCGCTTTCCTATTATTATTGCAATATAAATATTCTAATATACAAAGCAGAATTATCTAAATCACATATGTTCACTGCTTCATAAAAGACTAAAATAGTGTATCACAGACAGTAAAATCAATGTCAAAGGTACTGTGCATTTTAAAAGACCAAATTCTATAATTTAGTCAATTGCCTATGACAAACATGAAGTGGAAATTAGGAAGACGTATTTAGGGGATATGTATTTTGCACAGGTAATCAGACTAGCAGAATTTGGTCATCTTTGCAAACTTGAGATTTTTATTTTGATGGCTTGTTGACTCTTAACAGTTTTAAAATTTTGCCTTTATTTTATTTTTAACATTCATTTTGTAAGATGGCCACAAGGTCATTTCATCTCCATCCAACGGCACCTACATCTTAATATTAAAACAATAACTACCCAGAAAAGGGCATTTCCCAGGGAGTAATGACTGGCTGGGAGGAGTTGATGGCCTGAGGCACTGCTGAGGGCCATTAACCCTGGCCAGTTATTAATCACCAGGAAATGCCCTGCACCAAGGTTGTTATTGCTATTTTAAGCACAGATCGAGGGGGCGAAATGGATATCTGAGCATGCAGGGGGTTTAACACGTGATGCCATTTCTTTTGTTGCAGTTTATGGAGGACATTTCTACAATCTACAGTCCTGATACCCATCCAGATCACACAAATCATTTTGAAGCACTCCATCGTACACACAGTAACTCACCAAACTGAGAAAACAGTTGGGATTTTTAAGAGATTGTCTCTTGCCTCTAAATAATAGTCCGCACACTTTAATAGTCACACTTTAATAAGATGAACAGAAATACGCAACCCTTCATGTCAATGTCAGCAGAATTACTTTCTAGAAATATCTTTTTAATCATACCGTCTTTATGTTTAGGGCATTTCCTTTATCAATACTTCTACTTAATGACCGCTCACAGATCTGTGCAGAAAAGGAATTTTTAGCAGCAACTGCCAAAGCACATCCTGAAGCAGCTTCAGCTGATTCTAGCCATTAAGGGGTTTGTCTTTTCCAATAATCAAGGAGATTGGGTCATTTTCTAGGAGATGGTTGGTGAAGTATTTCAGAAACTGCCTTAATTTTCTCCTGCTTCTTACCCCAAGGCTAAAGTTTTAAAGATGTGTTCACAGTCCACAGAGAACTGTGAAAATTGTTCTTTTTTTCCAGAGATCAATAAATCACGTTTTAAATCAAAAGAATATTCTTAGCATATGTACAAATAGTCTTCTGCCTTATTGAACTACTCACTGTTTTTCAAACCTCAGCTGTGATAGTAAAGCAAACAAAATAAGTCATGGCTTTATAACATGCATAGGAAGGGAGTACAGTTCTGCACTAAACTAGTTTGACAGGTTTCTCAACAAAGCAGTAGTTTGCAAGTGCAAAACATAAAAAGACCTTCTCACATTTTTCCTCAAAGTCCTAATTTGTCACCACAAACGTGCATCTGAATCCTAAATTGATTGTAAAAATCTCACTGAACTTACCATGTGGTCCTATTTTCAGTTACAAATTACGGTTTCCAGCAACAGATATGTAATTTCCTAAAATAAAATTCCCTCAAATTGATGGCCAGAGTATGTGTTCCCACTTCTTTTCCAGCTTACTAACTCTATTTTTGAAAAGTTTAGAATAAAAACAACACCCAGTGTGAATACTGTGCAGTTGGGATCAAACATTGTGACATGTACTGCATGGTCATTTGAACATGCATGATCAGATACCATCTCTGGGTAAATTTTCAACAGATTTTCTTGTATTACTGTACCTAGGATTGTCTGAGGTGACCCTCTGGAAATACAGCAAATCTTAGTAAATTGAAAGTAGCATTTGAATTACAAACCCCTCAGCACATCATTTCAGACTAGTACAAAATATATCTGTATCTCAGCTTCACTGCAAGTAATGTAGGTACATGCTGATCAGGTTGTCAAAATGTAATACAGGAACAATGGTGCCAAGGTTGAGGCAGGACTGGGAGGCAGGGAGGGCTGCTGATCCTGGGTGCAAACCCAAGAGCTCCTCTTTGAGCACTGGCAGTGCAAATCCCCAGGAATGGGGCATGCAGCTCAGTCCCCCTTCTCCCAGCACCAGCAGCAGCTCCCCAGGAAAAGCTCACTGTAGTACTTCCCTAAAAAACTTGCCCAGTGTCCTAGGGTGATGTTATGATGTTTGCATCCCCAGTCGTCTGTTGGGTTTATTTTGGATATTACACTCTGTACCTTTCACATCGAGTCTGAAGGGGAGCGTGCAGTTTGTTTTCAGAAACTCTCCTCCTCCTCCTGGTCTTGAGACGGACGCAGGACAGAGAGGTTTTTTGGGGGTTTTTTGTGGTTTGTTTTGTGTTTTTTTGCTTTGTTTTGTTGTTTTGTTTGTTTGTTTGTTTGTTTGTTTTTCCCTGAGCCTGGCTCTCTCTGCTTTTTGCTTTCTTGCTAGTTAGTTAGTTAGCTAGAGAAGCTTTGCTTTTTTTCCTTTTTTTTTTGGTTTTTTTTTCCTTTTTTTTCCACTTTTCCTTGGAATTGTTCAAATCTCCCCGAACTGAGGACCGGGGCAGTGCCGGGGGGGCCTGGCCCATCAAGATCTACCCTGCTCAGCAACTTTTCCAAGTGCCAGAGGGACTGAGAACAGAGCAACCATCTACAGGAGAGACTCCCTTCCTAAAGGTGTCATTTTTCCAGAGTGGCACGAAGTTCTTGTAATCGGGTATTGTTCAACTTACTGTGTTTGGGGAGTGCTGTTAATAAACTGGTTCCTTTCCACTTCTCTCTGAGGGAGTTTTTCCCGAACCGGTTTGGAGGAGAGGACGGAGGGCTCCTTAGGAGGTTTCCTCACGAATTTGCCTTAAACCTCTACACCCAGCTTTTGGGAAATCTGTGGCACAGGAATTCCCTGAGTCAGGGGTGATGCTTTCAGATGGTTTCTCCAGTAGGTTTTTCTCAGCTCTGTGTGCCTCTGGGACTGGCAATGCCCCATGAGTTTGAGCTCCACAGCTGCCGAGCCATGTGGTGAACAATCTCCTATCACTCATTTCCACCTATCACCCTCCTGGTTCCAATCCAGAAAGATGTGAACCACAGTGTATTCAAAATGTAAAGGGAAAAAAAAAATCAACATGCTGACATACTGATGGGTTTTGCTTTGTTTTCTTCCTTTCCTAGAAATTCTGGGTTTGATAAGCTTTATTTCAATGTTATTCAGCATTAAGCTGAGATTTTCACAGTGCTCCCTTACTGTAACCCCAGTATAGTTAGCTTACAATCACTCACTGTACATTTAAATGTATCATTGGTTTATCCCATCTGCATACAACTTTCTTTTTTTTTTCTTTGTCAGTTCTTTGGCCAGTCAATCAGTAATGCAAGATTCTTCACAAACCTTTATGTCAGCTCTCATCTTTATCTCCCTGCATTACATACTATTATCAGCAAAGTTTACATTCTTAAAATTCTCTCTCTGTACCAGATTGTTAATAAACATTTTAAATAGTACAGAACACAAATGAATTTTCCTGCAGCTCTCTATCCATTGTGAAAATTGACTCTTTATTCCTTAACATTGTTTCCTATGTTTAACTGGGTATTTATTCATGCAGGTTTCTCCCTCTAATCTTATGATAGCTTAATGTCTTTCAAATTCCTCAGTGAAGGACCTTACCAAATATTTCTGGAAACCCAAGCTCACTTTTAGCATCTGAATTTCTCCTGGTGTCCTCAACAAACTATTTTTTTTTCAAGGCATAACATACTACAAAGGAAGTTCTTCACTCTTTTGTTTGTTTTCTTTCTATTTGTTCTAGTTTTTTAGAACAGCTTTTACCAATTTGCATACAAGGATAAAAGATTTTAAGCCTGTAGTTCCCCAAATCTCTCCCAAAAAAGAGATTTTACATTGACTCCACGTCACTTTTCAAGGCTGAAGCAGATCCGCTGTAGCCAACATGACTATCAAAACATGCTGGTGGATGAGATGACAGATGAGAATTTTCCTGTGTTTTCTCTTTTTTTTTTTACTAACACCTAAGCCTCAAGGAGTGAAAATTTACACCACCATACTTTTTAGCTCAGACCCATCTCTATTAATATTCGGGTCATGTGAGGCTTAAGCAGTTTTTATGTGTTGTGGAGGAGACTTGGCAAAAAAATTTCCTTCCATATAAGCAAACGTGATCTCGAAGACAACAATACATCAACATTCCTGTTACTAGCCTCTGGTTTTGTTCACTGTGTAAATCTGACTTCTTGCTGGATTCCTCCTCACACCGAACATGGGAAAAATGCATCCTGCTGGAAAGAGCTGAACCAGGATGAGGAGCAATGGGGACACCCTCAGGATGGGGGGAAAGTGGAAGCTTCCCTGGAACATGTAGAGGTATGTTATCAATGTCTCTGCTGTTCTTTCGGGGCAGCTTTTTTCCTTCTCTTTTCTGGGAAGTATTTTTCTTTACTGTTTTTCATCCTCCCTTTTTCTTGTGGTGAATGACAAAATGTGGTCATGTGCTCTGAGATCTCCTCCTTCCTACCCAGCACAGTGGCCACTGGAAATGGAGGAGTGATGGCCATTCCTGTGCTCCACACTCTCTAGGGACAAGAGATTTAGTTCCTGGACAATGCAATCAGTGTGAGTGCCTTATTCCAACCTCACCTTCCCTTTTCAGCCAGGATTTCCTCTGATGTTAAGGGAATGGGCCTACTGCCAGTTTTCTGTAGTGAAAGGGATCTTTTCC
This sequence comes from Brachypodius melanocephalos, assembly GCA_013398615.1. Lineage (NCBI taxonomy): Eukaryota > Metazoa > Chordata > Aves > Passeriformes > Pycnonotidae > Brachypodius > Brachypodius melanocephalos. The sequence goes on along the minus strand of VZSR01000245.1, from coordinate 1,775,728 downwards.
ATATGGTGAATTTAACAACTGCTGTGTGGGTTTTTTCACCTCCCACCAAGCATCCATGACGGCTGGCTTTGGGAAGTTGAAGCTGCAGCAATAACAACTTCTGGAGCTTTTTTAATGTGATTTGTGGGCCTGAAATTCAGATAAAGCAACCCAGGTAGCTGTTCTGCATTTCTGGGAGTGTGCAGGCAGCCCAGCTTGTGGTTCTCTCCCCTTTTGCTCTGTCCTTTTCAGTTCATGTGGAGAAGCATCTGGACCTTGAGCACAGCGCCCTGACAACCCTGAGAATGCACAGCACGTACCCTCCCCGTTCAGGGTGACCCTGCACTGGCTGATGCTGGTACCGAGTGAGGTCCACACGCGCATGGCCCTACCTGATTGTTTAGAAGTGTTTTAGTCCAAGATTGTAGATAGTGAGCTTATCAAGACCCATGAGATTTATCACATGGAGACTCAACTTAGAAGGTATTTGCATTATAAAGTATTATTTCTCTGTGATGGAAAGGTAAAGCTGTCTATACTAGGCCCAGGAAGAGCAAAATTATTGCTTTTTATAACCTGAAGCAAGTCTGTGACTGGTATCTCAAAATGCAAATACTATGTACAACATCCCACGGGCCTCTAAATATCCATTAAAAGCAAAAGCTGCAATAATACCTGCAAAACTAAACAAATTACTCCTAATACCTCTAGTGAGAAATCCAACTTTGACCTTCTCACAGTAAAGCTGTGAAGCCTATGAGTCCTTTGTATCTTAAAAAGTTTTCCACCTAATGTCCCTTAATTTTGAGTCTCGAAGGAGATGTACAGCAATTTTAGGTATTCTGGTCAATTCCTCTCAGTAACCAGATCAAAAATCCACTATTAGTGCAGACTTAGTGAGGAAAAAGGTTTATACAAATAGATAAATGTTGTTCCCAGTCTGTAGATGAAACCTGTTTTTAAAACCTGAGCTGGTCCAACACAAGATTGATATTTAGGACACCACTTCAGGATTCACACTGGCAAACCAATTAAACCTCCCCTTGCAAAATATCCAAATAACTGTTGCAAGCCTGTTTCTATTCACCTTATAACTTCATCTCTTTCAGCACTACATGTTTCTGCACCAAAACTTATTTGTAGGAGCAATGCACTCACATATGCCTTTTAAGATTGTATTTTTCTTCCTCTGTAGCCCTTTATCTTCTCCTATCCTCACAGGGTAGAATGAAACCAAATCTGGGTGTGTTATCTAAATTTAAAAAAAAAAAAATCAAACCAAGAACCCACAAAGACCAAATCCAAACAAAACTGGCAGCCCTGTTTCACACTTTTATGGTAGAAAAAATCATAATATAAAAACTAATTGCACCATTCCAGGAGATTAAAAAAAAACAAACCCAAACAAATCCAAACAATCAAAACCCAACAAAGCCCCCCCCAATGCTACAAAGAAGACCGATAGCAGTCTGGGATGCAGTGATCTGTTCTCACACACTCTGCAGCATGGCTACTCCCAACAGGTGCTCCTGGGACATTCTGAGCAAAACGTTGAGCAAAAATACATCTTGAACAGCTTCAGCCTTGAAAAGCTGCTCTCTGCTGAGTAACTGTCAGAGAAGAGTGTCAGCAACATTGTGCAAGCAGCAGAACAAACATTAAGACAAGAGTTTTCAGCTTAGTTTGGGGGTCCGTGAGCACTTGCTGTTTCTAGCAGAAGAGGTTTCTCAATTCAACGCATCATGACACTGATATCTGAATCACAGATTCAGTGTCACAGCTGACAATCTGCTATCCTATGTACATTCCCTAGAGTCATGCAGGAGATCAAACTCATTTGTGTTGAGCTAGGAGGCCAAAAACTTACTTTTAAGACTTCAGTCTACTAACATATTAAATAATATTAAAAAGTATTAAATTTGGCATCTTCTTTCAAGATCCCAGTTCTTTTTTGTGGTACAAATTTCTCAGACATTTGCTTGTTTGTGAAGGACTTCTCTTAGTCTGGGCATTTCCCTTGCAATCTATTTCATGAAGTCCTGTCAAAGGCCTTATTTGTACTGCTGTGGCCCCCTGCACATACCCAGACCCAAACGAATTTGCATATTGAGGTTTTTAATTGATTTGGTTACCTTATTATCATCTACAGGGCACCAGTGATAGCAAGGTGTAGAAAGACTATTTGGCAACTGTGTTCATCACCTTCTTAGTGAAACCTCAGCACACATTTTTTTGTAGAGAAGTATTTTGCTATTTTCATACCTTGCTCTTTTCAAGCTTGTTCTCCTCAGTGCAAATGCTAAAGGGGTTACAGCTCCTTGCTTTACCAGGTCACCAAGACATACTGCCACCACCAGTATTCAGAGTTCCCAGCACAGATAATGGCCAGATTGTAGCTACTGTCAAGTATGTGAATATAAAATTTTAGCAGTAAGTTCTCCTCCCAGGCTTCATAACTTTTTTTCCCAACTTTCTCAGCCACTTCCCAATGATTAAAGTTTGTAGATGTTTGCTAATGTAAAAGCCATTTCTTTTCTGCACAGTTTTGATTCATATCATTAGGTGAGCTCTATTTGGCTGAATTCGTATCTCTCAGGTAAACAAATTTCTTGGCTGTGACATACTCTATCATTTTTCCAGCCACGTTTTGGCTGAAAAGTACACCAGTACACCATAGAATCAGGTATCTCCTCAGTAAATAAAATATGGAAGTGGGACTTGATGTGACATTATAGTGCTAGTTCTTTTACCCCACTAACTAAAGCAGTTCTACCACTGTGTGTCCCAGTTATGACCTAGTCATGAACTGACAACTTCATGCATTTCCCACCTGTGGTAGGTTGACCCCAGTAAGCAGCTTTTGATAATACTTTACCAGGTAACACACAAAATCCAGACACCTTCTGCTTTCTCCTCTGCTTGGACCCTTACAATATTTTATTCACTGCTGGTGGCACTGAAGCAAGTTTCTGCTGGTGGCAGCTTTTCCCTCATCCACCTGAAGTGGATTTGGGGTCAAAGGGAGAGGCTAACAGAAGAGGAGAAAGGGATAGACTGCCAGTCAGAGATATTTGCAAGCTACAAGCAGGAATCAGAAGACAGAACTGAGACAAAGAATGAGGCCACGCACTGCAGGGGCTGAAGACAGCACAAGGGAGACACTAACTCCTGATTTATGGAGGCAACATGCCACAGTTAAGGGACATTGCTCACGGAGCTGGGACTGGTGGTCCTCTTCTGCACAACCCATTGCAAAATTCAGCTGCCCTCTATGGTTTGCTTCTCCCCAATGGCACAGGATAGAATGCTGCTGTGGGATCATCTTCTAGTGAGGTGGCTGTTTTGCTCATATCCTTTTCATCTATAACAGAAATCTTACTCTAACTTACTTGTATTTCACAGCAAAGGTAATTAAGTGTGAGTTTTGATTTGCTTTTAAAATTTGCCTTAGAATATAAGGTTTTTTACTGAAATCACTTGTGTCCTCATCTGTTTGGCCTTTCATTTGAGCAGAAAATGTCATTCTTTGCTTGTTAATTAAGTTCACGCAAACAGTTCTCAGAAACTGGTTTTGGTTTTAATAAAACACACAGAGTTGAAAAACCCTTTCTAGAGGAGTGAACAGCAATTGGGGGAAGAAAATTCTGCAAGCCGTAATTATACAGAATATCTCAAAATAAGCACCAAGAGACTTCTCCTCAGTGAACAAAATTCTGTTTTGAGTTAGTAACAAATCTACTATTATAATTATATGACAGTTCTTAGATGAGTTTCACAGGCCTGTTTTAAAAATCCCTGTAAGGAATGCCAAGGTCTACTGCTGGGTGCTGCTTCCCCTATGCCCACGCAGGCGTTACCAAACTCAAAGGTGCCACAGCAGCAGCCACAGCCAACCTGCAGACACTGAATTCACATTCTCAAAGTAATAACTCACAGACAATGAGGGATGATCAGAAGATGTTCACCCCAGGAACTCTGGAAGAGTGGGACTTCTTCATCCCACACACAACGCTAGGTCTCAGAAAATTCAAATCCTCCTTTTCAAATGCCGCTAGTGCTTTTCCTCACAGAAGAGAATGGTTGAATGGTTTGATCTGAAGCATAAAGTGTTGTGAGGGATTTTTGGTGAAGACTGCAGTGGGATAGCATTCCCACAGCAGAAATGGCCAACAGTCGGCCTGCATGCAATATCCATATCCTATATGAAATGCAATGACTTTGACAAAGGATGTTAAAATCAAAATCAGGATATTATAGGCTATATAGGGTATTACCTTTTGGTTCATGCTTTCATTATGATGAAGCTCAGTCACAGTAAATAAAGTGACAAGAATCCCAGCAAAGAAACACACAGTCCATTCACAGGGAAGTAGGACATTGAACATGCAGCACTTTTACTGTCAATATGAAATGTTTAAACACTTTTTATACTTCCTGATGTGCACATTTACACACCAGGAATAAAAAAAAAACGCCTCTTGATTATCTCCATGTCATAATACATTCAGGAATGTTCACTTATTTTGTTCATAGCTGAAGCATGGAGGTAATAACTTCAAGACAGAAGATATGCAGGCTCTGGGATTTCTAGTTCTATACATTCAAGATAATGATTGAGGAGAACTTTACTTTCTACCTTGCTGTTCTTATTCACAAGAACAGTAGCTGAAAACCATTTATGCCAGCCAGCTGGTGTCATTGCTCCCAACTGTGATTATTACCTTCGAGACAGATATTCCCCACAGCCAAACAGGCTCTAACAAAACTCTATCCTTGCAGTGAAGTTAACTTTAAGTACTGGGTTTTTTCACCTAGAGCACTCAATTGCATACAAAAATACTATAAACATCTTTCACATTTGGATTAAGAATGAAAAGAACACATACTCGTTTTATGATCAAATTCAATTCACAGTAACAATTCTTATTATAAATTACATACGATCTTAAATATAAAATTATTCACAATAGAACTGCTTAGCATCCACACCGGGATCAACTCTTTCCCTTGATATTACCTATTTGAAAGTAACCATCAGCCTAACTAAAAAAATCATGACTGTCCTCTGCATGACAGCAATTTCACAGAATTTTGTGTCATAAATATTATTTGGATGTGCTTTTCTGGTTTTTTAACAATGCACTTGTATGTCAATAAAGCAGTCTGCATCCTGTTGAATAAATACCAAATATGTGGGTTTCACAAACCTGTAAACTAGAGATTCCAAGTAAGTATGTTGCTTTTTTATGATTAAGTGGCACTCACATGGTTTGGAAAGTCGGCCTTCAGTTCAGTAATGCTTTTACACCAATAAGCTGCTGTTTTCTCGCTGATCAGTTCAATGTTTAGAAAAGACCCTTGGCCTGGGCCATACAGAGGACCTGAGGTGGTTCCACGCACAATCCTTGGAGAAACGTTGGTTACAATATCCTGCAAAACAGGAAATACTTTCAGATGGAATTTGCAAAGTGAGGTTTATGTTGATGATGTACATTATACAATATAAGCTAAAATGCACCAGGTGTCTTAAAAACCTACAGCTATTATGAGTAAAAGCTACAGCTCTGGGGCGGCTCTCTAAATTAGCAGATTCTCCAGTTAAATTCTTTATATCAGAGGAGAAAAGTGTTTGTTCTGTGTCTGAAATGGCACGATAATTATAAAGAGAATGCCACCATGGACTGCCATCCAAAATGTCGTTCAAATAGTGCTTCTGTGTCGGGCAGAGGGCACACAAGACCTGGTGTAGAAACCTGTGTGAGCCTCAGTCCTGTCCCAGCAGATATGGAACTGTCCCCCAAAGGTGATCACAGCCCATGTCCTGCACTCAGGGGTGCAGCTCAAACTGGGGCAGCTCACCAACCTCTCTGCTGCAAAGGCACGGGCTGGGCACCAGCAAAAGTGCACCAGCACATCCAACTTCACAAATAAAACCACACCATTAAAAGAGATAAAAAAAACACAAAACAAAAACATAGCAAAAACAAAGATTAATACTGTAAAGAGTGACATTTCTGAAGGTCAACGTGAGGTTAGCAAACAATTTTGAAACACACAGCAAACACACAAAATGTTGACTTGTTTAGTAGTCTTAATTAAGCTGCAATGTCACCAGATCTACATTAACAAAGAACCGTAAATTCTGACATTATTTAAAACTAAAGAGAAACATAGATGGCAAAACGTTCCTTTTGCCAATTTCCAATTAAAAATAATTTTGAGTAAAGGTCATTTATTTACAAACGTATCAGAATTATTTGTTTAAGTACCCCTCCTCACCATCTTGTCATTTTTAGTGAGATAACATGAACCTCTATTAGTATATAGCAATTAAGGTAAATTTACATATTTTAATTAAGAACCATCCCATATAAAACAATTAGGGTAATAGGCATACTAACTGGAATTTCATAACATTTGGACGTTTTTCCAGCTAGATAGACAGGAAACCTTAATTAGCATTAATTAGCACTGATCTGCATATGTTTGATAAGGCATACCCTTGCCACAAAAGATTATTTATTCCTGAATCTGCCAAATGCTGCAGTTACAGAGGATAAAGGGACTTTTCTTCACATTGTATGTAAATTTGAGGCAATCTTAATTTGCTTATAAAGTTGAATTAATTGTTATACAGTAAATATGCACTAATATTTCATATTGATAGGTAGTTATATGTCCACTTACATATGTAAAATCATACAAGGTAATCTCCTCAGTTCATCTGTTTTCAGACCTAGTAAGTCTGGAACATGGACACCACATTAATCCCCTATTTTCCTATTAATCTATTTTCCTTTCATCACAAAACCTTCACCTCCCTCTCAACAGTTAAGTTATATCTTCAGAAAAAAAAAATTCTTTCTGAATTGATGCAAACCAAAACCATACAGCAAAATGCACTCCCCTCGCTCCCTAAACAAATTACAAAAAATTGCAGTTTATGCAGAGGAACCATTTACCATCGGTTTGCTCCACATTAGACCCCTGAGCATCTCAGTCCTTCCAGACTGCCTCAGAGGAGCTGGTGCTTTGACTGCACACTGGAAAGCTGTTTGTGCACTCTGGCCATCGTGCCCTGGGAGCAAACACAGCCAGAGCCTGGGGGTCCGACCCACTCCTGCAGGCACAGGGGCAGCTGCAGGGCAGAGTCACCCTGACCACGCTGAATGCCACCAGGGCCTGCCTTCTGCCAAAAAGCAGCCAGGATCCACCATAGCATGGCACTAGGCCTGAGCTAACAGCCTGTCTGCTGGTGGGAATTATTACTCCTGGGTTCAGTGCAAGTTATGATGATGTGCGTGGTCTGACTTCCATTCTGTGGCTCACTCGTGTGCATGTGTTTGCCAGACAAGGCTTGGAGCCACTGCTTGTTATCTCACTGTGTGCAAGCCCTGGTGTTCTTCCACTCGGTTTCATATTAATACAGGTAAGAATTCAAAGACTGAGATAGTACAGCCTAGATTATACTTGTGAGGCTCTCTCAAAGCTTCTGTCTGCTTCCATGTTGTAAAAGCAGTCCGACGCCAAGGACGAGATCTTTGGAGGA
>VZSR01000245.1:1739905-1768100 GCA_013398615.1 Brachypodius melanocephalos | reverse complement strand
TATAAGGTTTCCCTGTATAATCTTCCCCAACACATGTACAAACACTGAAGTTTTCCTATCTGCCTTGGGTCTCCAAGCAATCCCTACTCCCTTGGGAGACCTGGCTTAGACCCCACAACTGCTGCTGACGCCCCACAGCTTTGACATGCTCTTTCCCAGAGCTCAATTATAATCAACAGCTGAGTGACAATTTCTCTCTCCAGGATGCCAAAGAGTTGAATTAGGGAATGCACAGACTTTGCAAACTGTCTCAAAAGCAGCCATTCTTCACTTTAATGACCACGAGAGATACACAGAGCCATATGAAATAGTAAACACACATACATCTCTCTGCCTACGTTTCCTCACAGTTGCATTTTCCTTGAGATTTTGTGAGATCCCCTTTGGTGCTCAGGGACCTTCCCCTCCCCTCCAGAAGCACAGACATGAGTTTATTCCAATGAAGAAGAGGCTTCCACTGCCTCCCCACTGCCTCTGTGTCCCAAGAGACAGAGGTGGTGTGTCCCTCTCTGGTGTGTCCATGCATCACTTTATCTTTCCTGATTAAGCCGTTTCTACTTCCAAAAATCCTTCCTGGCTTTGAAATCCAAACATTACCACCTGGCTGCTTTGTCTTGGTTCCTTGTGGGAGGGATATGCTGTCCTTATTTAAGATCTAGCTCCCCGTGTGCCCCTCCTAGTTAAGAGTAAACTAGATGGAAAGAGTCTGTAATGACTGACACTCTGGCACTCCTCCTGTCTCTTGTTAGCACATGACAGCCCCAGGCACAGGAAGACTCACAGTTCATGGAAACAAAATGGAATTTATAACTTATGTGATGATTCAAGGAATCTGGCTGTGTACATACAAAATAAAACCACCCCAGTGACAGGATAGAAAATGGTCTCTTTAAGATGAGTGTGAAATACCTACACAGAATGTGCCTTACCAACCTCTTCATCTGCTGCCTCCTGCCATGGCTGTGAGAAGGCTGAACAAGGGAAGAGTTAGGCAAAGGATCTCTTGGCTGGGCTTAGCCAAATTCACGGCCCTTAGTCTCAGGAATGAGTTTTACACAGTACCAGAGGGTGTTTCCCTAAACCAGGAGATTCTGGTGGCTGGCCAATTGCTGTTGCTGTCTCCAAACAGAGCAGGTAATGGCAGAGCAGCTGAAGCATCCCTTGTGCTCCAGTCCATGGGGTTTGTGACAAACCATCTTCTGGAGTTTTAATGAACACTGACTTTTCCCATTTGCAGGAATTGTGCGACCAAATGGGGGCATTGATAACTCCTTTTCTTTTCTGAAACCCTAGTTTGTTCCTTTTATGCCAACTATGCACACAACCCTTTTATTGTTAATAAAAATTACTGTGTGCATAAAAAGCCACAAAGAACTGAAGCGAGAAGCCTGTCAGGAAGTGCTTCAGGGTTTGAACCTAAAAACTTTATTGGTTCTAAACAGAGAGATGACCAGAAATGAGGAACCAGACCAACTCATTACTCCAATGTCTAATACAAATCAAGTATCTAACTCCCTCATTCATGGGAGGCAATGTATGGTCCCTGAGAAAAACAGCACAGCACTTTCATGTACTCTGAAGACCAAAGACAGAAGACTTTTAATAAGGAGCAACTAGGGGAGAACAAAGTTTTATCTTTCCACACTGAAAGACACTGGGGAAAAAAAACCCCAACCCCTGAAAAAGTAATTGGCAAAGATAACAAAAAATACCACATAAACTTAATTTGTTTCATGGGAAATATTGCAATTCAATGTGGATTTAGGGATTAGGGAAACTGTATTTGGTACTAGATTACAGCAAAAGAACCTGGTTTGGGGGTTAATGTAAGTGAAGAGAAAGACTGACAACAAATAGAATCAAAGGCCAACTGCGAATCATTAATATTTCAGTTACTAAATTTCTTCCATCGACTCAAAAGCTTATTCATTTCTCCAGGAGAGCACAGCAGAAACAAACTAATCCTGCAAATATCTCTAGTTCAGGATATCACCAAAGAAAGGGGTGTTAGACAGATAAAAGTGCTAATATCCTGCTGCTTTTGGATTCCCCTCTTTCGTGTATGACCAATTCTGGTATTCTAGTAACTTGAGACTTAGATAATTTGCATTACATATATATTTCTGTTCCTGTTGATTAATTAATTAACACACTGAAAAGATGACCCAAGGCATTGATCAGGCCCTATTTGCTCTAATAATCTCTGAACTCTGCAATCAGATCATTGTATTGTAAACTACTTAAGTCTAATGGGCTGGGAGATTTGAGACAACATTTTAAAGCTAAAGTCCAGACACTCAGCATCTTTTAGTCAACTAAATTTATTTAGGCATGTATCAATGTATCAGTCGATCATTCATAACTTTTCATTCTGGATTTTGTTTTGCTTCACACTGTCCACATTTGCAGTTGGTAATTGCCACAGATTTTTGTATTGTAAAATCACAACCATGCTGCCTATGATGGCCAATGAAAGTAGGACAGAAGGGGCATTTCAAGTTTTAGGGCATCCAAAGGGTTGTTGGGCACAGTGCTAGATCATGTGAAAAGTACATCCATTGTGTGATCCTCCTAAACCAATCAGCAGAGAAATAATTCACATTGTGAATATTAACATTGTCATCTGGGGGCATGGAAGTTAATGACACGTAGAAATTAATCAAGCCATTCACTCCTCTCTCAGAGTTATTGTTTTATGGGAACCAAGAAGACAGCTCTCTTAACAGTTTACTTTTTATTTCATAATCATGTCTCCCAGAAACTAAAAAAAAAGGGGGAAAAAAAGAGAAAGAAAATAAGTATTTGGAGAAAAACATTTTAAGAGGCCAGTTCCAGAAAAGCAGTCTCCCAAGAGCTCATGCCTATTCAGTTGATGTAGTTATACTAGAATACAATAAGATATATAATAATATGAAAAGATCCAAGAGAAAAAGTCTGTAGGATTTTTCATATCAAAGCTCTGATGTGTTTCTATTGATTTGCAGAGGTCAAAATATTATTTTTCTGCCCAATTTTTTTTCAAAAATTTCAGCTAAAATTATGTTAATAAACACTTGAAATAACAGGGTTGCTGTGGGGAAAAAAGGAGTAAAATTAAGGAAAACTGGAAAGTTACAAAAATTGCAGTCAGTGTAAATGCTAAGGGGGGATAAAACAGAACATGGAGAGGAATTGAAAGTTACACAGCTATAACTGTGTGGAAAATTATAGGGAGAAAATGTGGTTGCTACTCCCCAGATGGAATGTGGTCAACGTGCCCAACTTCCCATACACAATAGATGCCCTACCCAAACATAAAAAATAGTATAAAAGTAAGTTTAAAATGGGGAGAAGATAGGGAAGACTCCATCACAACTTCTGAGATCAGTCAGAGGGAGCCATCTTCTCCCATGCAAGGATGCCTACTGGGTATGAACTGTATTTTTATGTACACTGATTATCTCAAGCTAGCTTTTGTTATTAATTAGAGCTTATCTATATACTGCTTTGAATACAGTCTTGCAGCCAGATCCTATCACCAGCAATCTTTGAACTTGAACCTGTCACAATCTGTTATTATGTTAATAAAGGATGTTGTTCTGTACACTGTTAGTGGGGGTTCTGTAAGGGTGCTGGCTGCTGCTGGGTCACACACTCAGCTGTGGAGCCCCAGGAAGGGCTGTCTCCTGTCTGTGTGACCCTGAACAGGTCAGTGGAGCTGCCCCCTGACCCAGGGACTGTTCAGGGAAGGGTCCCCATAATGGGACGCTCACAGACTGGTGAAGCACAAGGGTGTTGCCTTTCCTGGGGCACTGACAGACTAATCAAACACAAATGGTTGGAGAAAATCATCCCTTTTACATGACAGTTGTTTAAGAGAACATCTGGCCATTTTTGTTCTGGATATGGAAAAAAACCCCAATTAATTGTAGCTTTAATTAATATATTAAGCAATTGTACAACTATTCACTCCTGAAGTGCAGGTGTTCTGCAATGTAAATGGCTGCAGCACAATTAAGGTTTCAAATAAGATCTTCGGATTTTAAAAATACATGTAATCATGCCATAACAAGTGTTAACATGAGTTTTCTTCACTCTGAGACACTTCTAAGAGACACAGAGAACTTGCCTCGCAGCGTTGACCCCCAAAGTCAATCAAAGTCACTTCATAATTCAAATTATTAATGTACTTCTCAGCTTTAACATATGAAAGCAGATAGGAATTAGTGACCGTCGTCAGTTTCTTTTCATTAATATGAGAAAAAAGATTAAACACAATGAGCAGATTACTATTTCTAACAAAGTCAATTTACTTGACCTTTCTTTCCTCTAGGAAAGGAGGGTGTTATACCTGCCAGGTGGGGAATGCATCTGTACATTCCTGGGGTTGCTGTTCACTAATGTCAAAGTGAGCACCAAAGCAGCCTCGATTGCTTCTTTTGAAGGAGAGATCTAAATAAATACCTTATCAAGGTAATTTTAGTCCAGTATGTCAAAACAGCATATCTAAAGTCAGCACACAGTATACTGCAATGTAAAAAAGCAGCTCAACTCTAAGTTCCTACCTTACTATGTTCAATACTCCACCTTCTTTAAATGAATAACAAAGTACAGTAGCTGAAAAATTAACCAAATTATGATGTGCCTTTCTCCCCAGCATTTCAAAAAATCTATTGAACAGGTTGTTTAGACTTCAAAATCTAGTATGTGTGAAATGTTTTTAGAGTTTATTTTCTAAATGCTTTAATCACCTCCCAAATCAAGATTTGGTTTTCCCTAATTAGCTTAGTTAATGTTCCTTAGTAGAACTTTATTACTATTTCACCTATGTGAAAACATGGAGGAGACTTTGCCTTTTTCTGCCTAATATCACAGCAGTGAAAGCATTCTGGAAATCTGGCTCACTGCTGTTTGCACACCCTCAGAGATACGAATGGCATCACAGACTTATGTCCTCGTAATTCCCTGCCAACTCTCACTCAAGGTCTTGTGATGATTTGCCTCTTCTGTGACTCAGCTGTCTAGCCAGACTGTGTCTAGTATCACCCCTTCTGGAGTTTTAACCATCCACAAAAGGCAAGTGAAACCTGAAGCAACAATACCACTGCACACAGCGCTGTTCCTACACAACCTTTCTGACTTGTTCCTCCCCTCCTCTCCATCAGAACTGAGACATCCTACATCTCTGCAGGGTTTCTTTTATGAGGCCCAAAGCACTGACTTGCTCTCCTCAATTTCCCCAAGTCAGAATTTTTATCTTCCAGCTGAACTGGAAGATGAATGTGCAGTAAGGACCTCTATAAACGCAAAACCATTCCAACAGTTACAAGACCTCATCTAGTAGAGTAGAGTAGAATTTTTGCAAAACATAGAAAGATTTACTGGCTCATGGAGAGAGGCAAGAAAACTTGCTTATGTTTCTGCCCAAGGAGATGTAGCCACTGGCTGGCAGCTTCCAGTGCACAAGCCACTGCAGTATTGCACACATTGAATTTCTAACACCTGCATTTACCATTTTTTAGTGAGGGAATAGACTAGACTTTATTCTTCCCAAGCACGAAACCTCATCTATGTCACTTCCTCACTCTCTCCTCCTCTTTCCCTCAGTGCATACAGAAGCATTTCTTAAAAATGAAAACCACCCTCACAGAAAAACTTATCTCAGAACATCCCACCATGCAGAAACTGCTCTAATCTCTCCACCAACAGGTATGAAAAATACAGTACCGTAAAGACACCTCTTTTTTATTGCTTTTGTGAATGAAATCTACACCTCTCTCTTTCCTCTTCATTGCTCTCCTTTTCTTGAAGACAGATAGTACATCACGATAATATGATGGAAAATAATTATTTTTAAGTTTCTTCACCTAAATAAGTACTGAATTTAAAAACACACTACTTCCTCAGCCTTCCAGCATTTTTCACATTGGTGATTCAAAGCATAAATGTTCTGATCTCTCCACCAGTAAAGAACATATCTTGAAAAGGAATCTTGCTGTAACTTACAATTGTGCTTCTTCAGCTTTTACATACAAGATCTATTATGCTACAGAGGGGAAAAGGATATCTTAAAAATACTCTTATCTGTCTTTTGATGTCTGTTTGTCCTGTGTTTGCAAAGATGAAAGTACCCAAATCTGTACTTCTATTCCAGAACACAAACAGTGGTTGTGAATCTCCCTTATTACCCTCCTCTATTTCTTGACTGAGTAAGCTGAGTTATGCATACTGTTTTTTTTTAAAATTAGACCATTACCTCATAAATGCTTTTACAACATTAAACTATTGCATTTGTGTTTATTAAACCAATTTAACACCACAGCTTCAGCGAGTAAGCTGCCTTTCCAAATCACTAAGTTAGCACAGAAAACTGCAGCCCCATAAGGGAAAAAGCAACGTGTCAGGACTTTGGAGAAAAACTGCTGAACCACTCACATTGTGTGAAAGACAAACGACAAGTTGGAGGCTTAGCTACCACATGTTTAATGTTTTTTCTATACTGTCTCATTAGTGCTTTAAGATTTAACCATGAGAATGCATGAGAAGCTTCAAAATTTACCAAACTTCATTTCTACCTAAGCTTTTATCACTGCTGCTTGCCCAGCACACCTTCCTCACCAATGCAATTCCCAGAGAGAAGGCCATTAGTTCTGGTAACTTGTGATGAAGACAGCAAAATCGCAAGCTCCTTAGATAATCTCACTAGATCAGTGTATTGAATAAAAACACTTTACTCTCTTTACTTTAGGATAATTGTGGAACAATCCCTTCCCCACTGTAAGTCAAATAGAAATGGTTTGCTGCCCTTGGTTAAAAGAACAGCCATCACCCAAACTTTTTTTATTTAGACGTGACAGCTTGTCTCAAAGTCCCAATATTATAAACTTAAGCTTGCTAAAAAAATGAATTAGGAGATTCAAATGAAATACAAATTAGGAGTAAAAGAAGAAAACAATAGTAACTATAATGTTTATGCTAAATCTACAAATATTTTCTAGTTGAGTTGTATATTTCTTAAGGAAATTAAGTATTTGATCTTTGCTGACAATTACGTTTGCTTGAGTGTTTTTTAAAAAAACCCACTTTTTACAATACAAGGCCATATTGCTTTAAAATTAAAACATTTATTTTTTTTCTTTCTTTTACATGTTTTCTTGTTTTCTAGGCATTAGAATATAAGGACACTTTTCCTGTAATTACAAAGATAATTTTTAAAATGTCCTACTGCACTTTGTCTTGACAAACAATTACTAGATATCACACTCCACAGAATACAAAAAGCAATTTCTATCACAAGGTTAAAATTAGTCTTTGAACAAAAGATGCTTTCAAAGCAAATCCAAATTCTCATCAGCTTTATATCAGTTTCTCTGTGAGACAGGGAAGTGAGGGATGGAAAGGGGAGAAAGAAAAAAAACCCTGAAGGACATTTTAAGAATTTCTTGCTAGCGATCAGTGTGAGCACACATTTTATCAGCTTGCTGATAAAGGTCTAAGCAGAAGGACATGATTAAATTTCTGCTGTCAAACTGTATTGTGGTCAAAAACTACACCCATCAAAGAAGAGAGAAGTAGAACTTTTTGAAAGAAAGTTGAATCTTTAGGCAGACATTCACTGTTGGATCTGGTTTTGCAGTTCAGGGTTATTGGTTGGACTTGATGATCCTAAGGGTCTTTGCCAACCCAAACGATTCCATCACTGTCGGTTCTTGGTGTTTTGATATAGTAAACTACCTAATCAATGAAGAGCTGCTTTAGCTGAGTGATGAGAAAAATGTTCAGTAATTGCCTTAAAACATTAATTAATTTTCAGTAAGAGGTCACAAGAACAGAAAACCACGATGCAAATGATGCAATGCTAATGATTTGAGGAGAAGAGAATGAAATAAGATAGCAGTACATAGGTAAATAAAATATCTGCACTGATTGCTGCTTTTGATCTGAATCCTAAACTGATATTTCTGTACCATGGCTTCTAAGGACCTGTGTACATTCACAAAGGTAGAAAATTAATGAAGAGTAACTGAAATACAGTACTTCAGGCTATAATGCTTACCCTTGGGACTACAGTAGATTTAGATCATAAAAACTTAGCTTGCCTTAACCGACTATTTTATAGACATCTACAAACATTAGCCCATTTTCAGATGTTAGGGGATATCATCCTTTCTAATCAGTGATTAAAACTTGCTGTGAAGTAAATGTACTTAACTGACCAAATCAAGGATCAGCAATTCTTAAGACTTCTTTCTAGACGAGTGCTATTGAATGGTCTCATGAAATGGGAATGAAAAGGTACTTATAAAAGTGTGAGTCTAAGGAAATCAGGGAGGAAGCAACATAAGTAAGACCCCTTAAAAAAGAATAAAAGACCCAGGAAAGAGAATGAAGAATTTCATTACATGTTTGCAGGAGCAGGTTTCAAAGAGTCACTAAAGAGAGTCATGCTTGCAAGGAGAATAAAAATTCTCTTCTTGTGCTTGATGGGGAGGCCAAATTAATACAGTTTTTTCAAACATCATCATTAGAGAAAACTCAGCATTAGTTTCTGTAATACTGTTCTCTAATTGCTAAACAAATTACTGTAAGAAGGGAATAGGGCAGCATCAGTATCGGGAGGTTCCTAACAGGATGACCTAGAGGCTGACACAGAAGACCATGGAATGAGCTCCTCTAAAAGGAAAAAAAAAAAGAGAATTGCACTTCATCTCATAATTCTAATACTAATTGCTGCTAATTAGGCATGTGACTTCTTACTGGAAAAAAACAAAGAGGTAACTATTTACTTAAGAGACAACACTACGTGGATTAAAAAAGCTCCTGTCAACAACTCTGGACACCTGTACCAAGCTCATTTATTGCCTAATTAAATATTAACATGTCCTGATAGAATCTGTGGTATAATTTTAATTACTGTTTCCTCACAGGGAAGCCATATAATCAATGTATTTCTAGCTGTTCCTAGAGGCTGTTTTGTAAAACTCCATTAGTAAATTGTGAACCATCACTACAATATTTTCCTCCAGATTTCTATAAGTAAATCAAGACTATTATATTCTCCTAGGAGGAGGGGAGACTAGATGCCTTCCTTCAGGGGAAAACTATACGATTTCTTCAAGAATAAAAATGTTTTAACTACAATCCTATTTAAAGGCTTGTTAAAATTCTTGCACAAAGAATCAACATCAGGGAGTTACAGATCACCAAAGTTATATTTAAATTTATGTGTAATCCAAAATATTTTTCTTGCTGGATTGAGTAATTAGGATGAAAGTCACATTACTTCCTTCAAGCATGTATTTAAATTTTCTGCTGGGGATGAATTGCAAATATTGAGGTAAGTCTTGAACCCACTTACGTATTTTCTTTTTCCATTAGGACTAAGAATGCTGAATACTATAAGCATTGATTAACATTCCTGTGTATGTAGGGATCAGAAATGCAAGGAAACAATACCAATTCTATCTGGGATGCTATTTAAATAGCTAGGTATGTAACTCTGAAAGTATCAACTCTCCAGGTAGCACTGAATAATTTCAAGTTGTAGAAAAAGAGGTACAGGGAAAGTGGAAGCATTTAAAGGACTACTATGCTTTACATTCCAATGATAATCTAGCCATAGATTATTACTTTGATAACTGAGCTCTTGAACATTAACTTTGTTTTGAACATACTCCTTTTATCTTTTTCTATGTAAAAAGTCTCTGGAAGTCAAAGGGTCTTTTGTAAGAGCAGGGATTTCAAGGCTAAGCCACATTCTCAGAGGCTGATTATACAGAGATGTGGATAACATAATCATGGGGATAAACAAACCATGAAAATATCAGCCCCTGTGAATTTTAACTCAGCATTTGAACATCCTGTAAGAGATTCAACCCAATTTAAATTCAGCACTACATTTTCGACAGGATCTTTAAAACAGATTTTGATTTTTACTGGAGGTCTCATCTACCTTAAAATTTCTTTTAAAACCTCTAGCATTTTCCTCTTTATATTGGCTACCAGAGTGAGGATTCACATAAGAGTCCTGCATGCAAACTGTTAGATTTTGTGTTCACAGACATAAAAGTAGTTGAACTACTTTTCAGAATAGGTTTAGGCTAAATAAAGAAAAATCAAACAATTGACAACATTCTTTCAAAATTACTTTTCTATGAATCAACTTGCAAGGCATCTCAAATCTTGCACTGCAAATTAAACTATCACCCTTAATTAGTCATCGTTTTTGTAATGACTAATTACAAAATTAGCTTTGAGTTTTTTTCTGACCCCCAGAATCATGGAACGAACTCTGCTGGCATATTTTGATTGATAAGGACACTGCACTTCTCCAGCAGGACAGCTCATACGGAACTTGGGATAGGGTGTACACATCCCAGGGAGAGCATTTGGGAATGGAGGGTAGAAGCAGCATGCCCAGGTCTGTCATCAGGGGATGTGAGCTCCTCTGAGAGCACCATCAGTGTGATCGTGAGGGGCACCACACATGGGCTCAATAACCCAGACAGAGATGGCTTTTTCCACTTGAGAGCTTCAAAGTGGAGATTTCTGGCCTGAAGGGCTGATTCTGCTTTTCCAGACTGAGCTCTTAATAAATAAACATTCACTGTTTGCAGATGTTATACCCTCTTGGACAGGCAGAAATCCATGTAGAGAGGTGCTGAAGTGCACACAGAATTTTTATGCCAAAGGACAAGCCCCGTTTCCCATCTGCTTGTGGCAGACACAGAGGCCCCATCTCAAGTCTGGTTTTCCTCTACATTCACCTGAAGTTTTCATAGCAGTAGCTTAGTCAATGCCTATTAACTTTTTTTAATGCCCATGAAAAATGACACATTCTATTGGCTTTTAAAAATCCACCCCGTGGGACATAAAACAAATTTAATAAAGCAAAAAGATCAAAGCCCATTAAAATGTTCTTGTAAGAACTGAAAGCAGCCATGATACATGGAAATTCCTAGCAGGACCGTTCTCCTGTTTACCACTGAGGAAAAATATTATTCTGCACTAAGCATGTCTTTTTTCATTAAATGTACACCAGGTCCCAAACCCCAGCCCTCTCTGGAGCCACTGCTCAGGTCTGTCAGTTAAGTAAATATGCTCATCAGAGGATCTGGCAGCACACACAGAGAAGGCAGATATGAAGTCCATTCCCCTTGAAATCAATAGGAAGGTGGTTGTTAGACACTATAATTGAGTTAGGGTTTCATTTGGGAATCTGTGGTTAAATGTTCCCCCTGTGGCTGCCACAGGGGTGCAAGAAAGTGTGTGACAGCTGTGGCTGGATCCCTGGCACCATTAATGGCACAGCCAGCTGAGACCTGCTACAAAAGCCTGGAATACTGGAATACTAAGACTAAATCTGTCCTGAGCTAAAGAGAGCGGCTTGACTTGCAGGTTCTCTGCTTATTTCAATAGAATATTGATTTAAAATTGGGCAAGGATTCAAAAGCTTTCTGATGCTAAACATAAAAAGTTAGGGACAAAGATATTTAAGGAAGAATAAGGGGTTTAGCCCTGCAAGTCCTTGGTTAGGGATGATTATACTAATGACAAATAGAATATTGGGATTGTCTTTGCCTCCTTTTTCCTACCATGGAACTGTGGAGTTTAAAGCACAGCTCACTGCAAAACACCACTCTGAAACAGGATGATTTCCACATGCCAGATCACAGGAGCAAGCTCACTCCAATGAAGCCAAGTTTGCATCAGGGCCAAGGAGAGCTCCAACACCCAGTGTTACCTCACACCCCCAGGAATTACTGAGACTCTTCTGAGCCCAAAGCTTAACCCCATGCATGGTGATCAATCTATACAGCACAGTCAGTGCCCACTTCATGGGCAAAACAATTAAGTATACAGGCAGGTATAGACTGTGTCTTTCTGGTTTTGGAGGCATTAGGGGTCTGGATTTTTACACCTCTGCTATTTTAAACAACCTTCCCCTAGTGCAGCCAGTACAGAGCAGGGCAGACTTCTTTGCTGGACACCTCGAACAGGATAGATAAAATTATTTTGTGCACATGCCAGTACAGCAGGAACTCATGGGATTTAAATGGGATTTTGTAAACTACAATGCAAAACACTGTAGGGAAGATCCGAAGAGGATTGACAAAATCTGACAAATTCTTACACTCACACAAACTAGTTACTGTAGGACTGTATTGTAGTTGTAGCATTATTCCAAGATCGAAACCAACAGGGCACTGTGTAAACTCTTTATGCCACACGCCTTTTCACAATTTATATCGGTATCTTTTAATTTTATTTAAACATATATGCCATACATATGCATATTTGCAAAATAAATTGCATAACTTAATTTGCATAATCCATACTTTAGTGAAGCGGGGTTTTTTTGAATGTTTTAACCCATAGCCTCCTTACGGGAAAAACCTGTTTAAAATCTGACTCACACCATTATTCTGTGATATTTAGTGTCATTACTATAATAACCCTTCTTAACCAGGCCCATTCCTGCAATTCATTTAGTTTTCACCATTCCCATCAACTCCAGTATTCATTCCAATATGGCTTCACTGCCAGATCTGAACCTTACTGAAGTAATACCTTTTTACTTTTTTTTTTTTCCCCCTGTGACTAGAAGGGTTCTGAGAATGGCTAATTCCCTAAAGGTTGTACATGTACAACCACCAACAACCCAGCCCTTCGTGAAAGAATGTGAGGTCTTTAAAAGTGTCTTCTCTTTCACTACAGCCATTCTGTTCTGCACTAATGTAACAACCTACTTGTGAAAATACATGCACCTACTTCTTATTTACACATACTGGATTTTATAGCATGAATTCACCTAGTTTTAATTATGCATCGTTGCCTAGTGCTACAGGAAACAGAGCTCCCCTGATCTTGATTGTGAACACCAGCATCTGAAAAATATTTTATTTTTAAAGTGAAGACAAGCTACTGCATTAAAAATAAATGAGGTATTTTTTGTCAGTTGATTGGACACTGAGTACACATAATAAATCACCAAGAGCATTGTGTACTGGTCTATGTGCTAACCTTGAGCTGCAGTTTATCTACTGCCTGCAATTCAGGAGACAATAAGGCATTTTACCCAATCAGCTGATCAGCTGAAGGAACTCAAAAGACTGAAATGGCTTTGAAACACACAGGCTTTTAGATATCAAATTACCTCTGGAACCCTCTACCCAGAAGTAACTCAAACAAACCCCATTTGAAATACTGCTTCAATATTCAAAAAAATCAATAATTTAAACCACAGGTTGAACATTTTTACTGCTTCCACTGCAGACTGTCGTTTTTTGAAATGAAAATGCTAACAGCACCAAAGGGGAAAGCTCTGGCCAGCCGAGATCCGTGTGTGCAGGCGTGGATTGGCTGGAAATGCTGGCTTACTTTTCCTCCCCCAGTTACGTTTACATAAGATCTCTTAAAATAAACAACTCTCATTTCCACCACTTGGAAAAAAACCCTCGTTTTTCTTTGTTGAACTTGATGTTTCTGTCCCTGAGAGCTCAGCTATACCAAGACACTTCACTGTAAACACACGTGCTGAATGCAGATACCACATCCTCAATTACGCTGTTAAGTCACGTTATTTTGTATGTAACAGGAACTAAGATCGTGGCTTTGAATACCAGAGAGCAGAGTATGAACTCCTGATTAAGAGACAGAAAAGCAGGAATATGGGTGATGCTGTGTCCCAACATTTACAGCAGGAGCAGGAAGCAGTGCAAGACAAGTTGCAAAAGCCAAACAAGCATGGATGGTCCACTGCCCATGATTCCTGCTCATTTAGGCAGAGAACTCGCTGGCTGGAAAAGGATTCCTTAAAAGACAGGGAACACACGAGAGGAAGAGACCTGGTAGGAATGTGAACCCTTGAACACAATTAAAGCACGCTAGACATGGAGGATGTTGGACACA
The DNA here is from genome assembly GCA_013398615.1 of Brachypodius melanocephalos. NCBI lineage: Eukaryota > Metazoa > Chordata > Aves > Passeriformes > Pycnonotidae > Brachypodius > Brachypodius melanocephalos. The sequence goes on along the minus strand of VZSR01000245.1, from coordinate 1,754,210 downwards.
GAATCAAGTCTCTCCTCTGCATAAGTTTAACCATCAGGTATATTTTTAGCAGAGCTTGAACTATGGCACTCTCTTTCTGTAGAAATTGTTCGTTTTTTGGTCATTTAAAATTTCATTAAATCCTTGTGCTATCTGGAAGGAATTTTTTAGAATTGTGTTAAAGGAGGAATGCAAGAAACACAAAAAAAACCATCCAAAAAGCAATGAAATAAACATCACAAGACAGAGCTTATGTATCTACAGGTATACAACTCCCAACACACAGTGACAACAATTTTTGTTATGGTAGCAAAGCATCACTTTTAGTATTGTAGAGAGGGGCATAAGAATAAAATCATAAGATTGATGGTCCTTGGTTTACCATTTTAATACCTTACTCTCAGATACATTCTTATTCTCTCACACATTTTTAGAGTCTTCTCTAACCATAGTGTTAAAATAGAAATGAAAATGTAAATGATATTACGAGAGTAAAGTTGCTCAAGTAGAAAACTGTGTATTTGTATATATACAGTGTTATTGTGAAGTGAAAATTAAATTTGCATTTCTGTTTTGAGAAAAAGAAATTAAAAAATACTACTATGAATTTTCTCGCTGATAAATTTGTTCAAGTTTAACTGAGATAAATGCAGATTTTTAGCCTAGAATAAGAAATGATGAAAATATAACCATTTAAGAAATGTAACACTCAAAAATATATGCTCCAAAAATTTGGACATGGACTCCAATATTGTGTTCTTCTTAAAGGCACAAAAAAATTCTGGATATCAAACAAAAAAATCCACAAATGTCAACAGAGAAATTCATCTGAGTTTGAATATATCCAGAATATAGGAAAATAAGATTTTGCTTATTTATGTGTTTGAGACCTGTGTTACCTCCATGTGAGATCACCTATTTCAGGTACTCCTGTCAGTCTTTAAAATATACCTCCTACACAAGAGCAGCAATCAACTGACCTTCTGAGAACACTGTTCTTGGCAGCAGTACAAACTTAAACAGAATAATAAAAAATCCAGTAGCAATGAGAAACCCAATATTCATCCTTTCTTTCCTCAAGTTCTTGCAAAGTTCGGGAGGAAAAACAAGCTCTTCCAGTTTGTGCTGGAGTTCAGGGATTTGGGCTGTTGGAATCCCCCTGGGCAGGAGCCCCAAGCTGTGCCACAGGAGTGCTCTGTGAACCACCAGCATCTCCTTCTTCTCCACCCCAGCACACCCAAAACAGGCAGCAGGGGCTGAGGGCAGCTTTGATTCCCTGGCAGAATTCAGGCCATGAGGGTCCTCACCACTGACAATACCTGGATAGATTTAAGACCCAGTCCAACACAGCACAGGCTGGCAGTAGGTTAATCTTGAAACATAAAGTATGGATGCTCATGGTAAAGCTTGTATTCAGAAAATAAAAGGGGCGTTGGCTTCTGGCTCTTATCTGTTGTTGCAGCTACAGCCTGGGATGGAACTACACCCCTCAGCCAGAAGGGCTGATAATTCTCTTGTTGTAGCCTCTGGATGTTTCCTTTAATGATTCCAGCATCACTCCAATCTTGTCTGGATTGACTTTTGCTCAGCATGCTTTCAAACCATGCCCCAGTCCCCCACAAACACTGAACAATGCAATCAGCTGCTCCAGCCAAATCAGCTGAGAGTTATAAAGATGAGTTTCGACATATTGAAAACACTTCAATCAATGTCATTTTACTACACCTTCTCTATGGCTTGTTACACACATTAAATGAAAGGGTGCAAAGAGGAACTCCCCTGAACTGCACAGGGAGAGAACCATCACAGGCAATAAAGCTGAACACAACGCCAACAGCGTGCTCCTCTCACTCCATTGTTTAAGCTCGAGGCTTGAAAATGGACCAGGAAGATGCTTTGGGACTGTGTTAGGGACATTTGGGAAATGTTTCCAATTTTTATAGATTCCACAGACATATAGGATAGACCAACAACGGCATATGAAAAAGATTGGTACTTTCAAAACAAATTATTTCTAAAATAAGTTGGCTATTGATGCTGTTTAACAGCAGCATTATTGCCATACCATTTTTATTACAGATTGCCATGTTGCAATAGGGCTTTACACACATACATTTCCTATACCATGTGAATTACTAGAAATGCTTTTCTATGTTTGTGTGATTTATTAAAACATAAATCATAATGGCATGAGCCAGGAAGTCCTTTTGAAGGATATAATAAGGTAACAATTATCCTCTGAACTCCTTTCTTTGTCTTCAGAGAATAAAATGCATTAGAACGTATCCATTTGCTGCCCCATGACAGAAAATGAAAGCAACTGTGATGGTTGCTCTGTATGCTTTCAGTTCCTGCAGTTGGCTGGTGAAGTGAGCTTTGCTCCTGAACACGCTGTCAGAGGCAAAAACATTAGTTTCTCCAATAATTTTAAAGAATAAACCTTAAAAACAGTATGGAAAAATTAATTGAAGAGGTTCATTTTTACATGTGTGCAGATGGATGTGGAAAAATCCTACATGTAAACATTAAATGTAAATTTAAAGTATATTTTATTTGAAAGTAAATTATGTACACAGGGCCTCCTTCTATGGTTTTGTCTTGGATCAATGTACTTCACCTTTTTCATTTTATGCAACAATTCACAGGATCTGATTCAGGAGAGTTGTAGCATTTTCTTCTGTGGAAACATAGACATTACAAGTTTTGTTATAATTCCCCTCATAGAAGGTTTAAGGCCTTCTAGATTGGCCTGTGTTTGGAGTCCTGTGTCTGATGACTGGCACAGAGAGAACACTCTCAGTGTACCATGATTTTATCCAATTATTTTTGAAGGAAAAATTGTAAACAAACATTCACTACATAGAAGGTGCTACATAAAGGCATTATTAACTGTGCAGGTAAGCAGAAGCAGCAGATCACAGCATAAAATTGGCTTTATTAATTCAAAGAAAGTATAATTTAATCTCTCAAATGTTGATTCTTTAAAAAATCTATTTCTATGGGAAAAGAAACATATATGTGGTTTAAATTTAAAAGAAAAAAAATGAAAACCAAGTTTCAGCAGCAATTCAGGTTTTTCTTTTTCTTCCAGAAAGGCACTGTGCCCAAACCACATACCCCAAATACCTAGGAGTAAAATGATGGGGACCTCTGAAGCCAGTGTGATTTCCAGGAATCAAAGTGGATATTAAGTTTCACTTTGCTCAAGTGACATCAGAATATTCTTATCAAATAAGTATGTCTATAACACACACTTACTTTGATTTAGCTCATGGTATACAAAGAGCTTTTTTTTTCACAGATTTTGCAGATGCGTCGCTCAAAATTAAATCACAATGTCATGCAAAGACCCAATCCTGCGTTGTGCAATTCTGACTCTGCAGGGTATTTACCTTTGTAATTAACTTTAAGAAAGTCCACGTACCATGTCATTTTACTGAATGAAAAATTTAAGTCACAGCAAAGTGATGCTTTGCTGAATTTGGTGTCTGTACTCCTCTACTGCCCAGGTTCTCTCTGCTTAATATTGCTGACCACTTCCATTGGCTTTGGGTTAGAATCTGGAATCTAGATTTTCATCAATGATATTATAGTTATGCACAGTGTGCACACATTTTATTTGGAGCACCATTTTGACCTGCTCATAGTCTGTCACATTTAGGGACGGACACAGTGCCAATTGAGGTGCATTCAGAATGCCACACGTGATGGTTATGATGGCTGGCAAGCATCCTTATTAACAACTGTACTTTTTCAACAACGTACATCCAGCAGTTCCCTGGAAACAGGATCATTTTGGGGCTCCACTACAAAGATCACAACACCATAATCACTGCCGCGGTCACACAGTTCGGTGAAGTTCTGCACACGAGAATTTTGATACTCTGTGTATATCTAAAGTTCAAACTGACTAAAATAAAAGAGCACATGTCACCGCTTTTCTAATATTACAACCTTAAGCCTTATTTTATTTACAGCTCCCAGCAGCTCTGAGCTCTGTTCCTGCTCGTGCTGGCTGCCATGTAGCTGGAGAAGGCTAACAAACCCCTGCGTGTTCACATGACAACCTTTGTGCAAACGCATCCTTATTCTGTCATCTGCTGGCAGCGTGCTTCCCAGTCGTGTTCTCTGCCAGTCCTTACCAGTTTGCCAATTACACAAGCTGCTTCCCAGACATCAGACAAAAATTCCATAAGACTGCTGTGCGAGCGTACCCTAATTAACCATCAGCTTAATTAGACAATTTACTGTGTAATTAGCAGGCAATTAGTCAACACCTCTCAGATCTTATTGACTGCTGTGACAGCCTTCCTTAGTCTACACATTCCCATACGCTTCCACGACCATGATCCCAGCCCTATCCTGTACAACAGCAACCCTTGCAAGAGAAGGGAAATCATATTACATAACAAGGGAAGAGGGAGAAAAATCAATATATAGCCTGTTCATTTATTGAACTGTCTTCTAGCCGAGACTTTCTTTTCTTCAAGAGTAGAAGGTCAGCTGCTAACAAAGAAACGTTCAGCTATAACATTAGCTTATGTCTTATTCGTTTGTAATGTGGTTAAGGAATTTAATTTTTTTTTCCTCTTATACTGCACTAAATTATCAAAGAAGTCAGGCAAGCAGAAGTTAAAGAAAAAAAAATTAAAGCTTACTAACATATTGTAGGTTTAAATAAATATATGTTCTAGAATGGTGAAAAGGTGGTGATAGCTGCTTTTTGAGACCTATAGCTTGCATTGTAATTAACTGCTTCACAGTCTAAAATGCACCAGGAAAGCCAAAATAAAGCATAAAATTCCAATACTCAATAATAATTCAATAGCAGTAGTGTAATTCAGTAGAAATAATGTTTGAAGTAGTATCAAGTCCTCCACACAAATAAGTCGTTATGTCTTTATAATACAAGATGTAGAAATTACAATTAAAGACTAATATAACACGGATATTAAGCGATTACTAAAAATGCGTGTTCCTATTTTCTTTCTCTATAGACTAAAAACTGGATTTTGCAATTAGCATTGACAAGAGTTTTTTTGGATAATTCTTAAAGTAGTAATGCCAAAGTTCACAGAATGGGTACACTTGTGTCCTTCTGGAATTAACTCTAGAAGATTTATTCACAAAAGTCCTACACTTCCTGACCGAAGGACAGAATCGACAATCGCTATTGTAGTTAAAAAATTAGATATTTATGTATAAAATGTATATAAATAAATAAATAAATAAATAAATAAATAAATATAATTTTGTATCTCAAATAATGGTAAGAAATGTTATTTAGAATAGACTCACATACATATTTGGATTAGTAACAGGTATTTTAACATAAGAACCTGTCAGGTTTTTTAAACATATGGGACTTCATTCTGCTTTTGCAACAATGTCAATCAGGAATAAATGCAATTATATCACTGTGAGATTCAAAAATCGGCTCTTTGCTTTCTTAACTTCTTGTGTGGGCAACTCAGATGTTGAACACAGCCTTATCGTCTTCATTTACCAAGGGGGAACTCAAGACCTGAGATAACACCAACACTTAAGAGAAGTGTATTGCCTGTACATGGAAGCTACGCCGGTATAACCAAAAATTCCTTGAAATGTGATTAAGCTAAACCCTGTAAATGCATGTGTGGAAACACATGCCAGTTCAGAGATAGCTACATCACATAGCTAATGTCTGTACAGTTCTTAACACCGGCTGTACAGCACCAGGTTCACTGACGCTGACACTCCGAGTGCCCCTGCAGAGCCGATTTGGACCCACATTTCTGCCAACATCCTGCAAGGCTGCATGGTCCAGCCAGGAATCTTGGGGCAGTGGCTGCTGCAGGAGGTGCCCCAGGTCTCCTCAGGCTGTCGTGGGGCAGAGCAGAAAAGCAGCCACCCAAGAGCACGGCTGCCTTGGGACAAACCCAGCTGGAGCAGAGGGCAGAGCTGGTGCCAGGGGAGAGGCACAGCACAGGCAGGTCCTCCCCAAGGCTTCTGCAGCCTTGGGATGGCAGTGGGCACAGGAGGGGTCCCAAAGTGTCACCCAGGCTTTTGCAGAAGCCAGCATGTGGCCACAGCAGTGAATGCAGACACCAGCAAAGATGCTGGACTGTAAATCAGAGCAACTGAATCATGGCAACCACTTTTCCTTTATTCCACTTCAGTATCTAAGAAGGCCTAGACTGAAGTCTAGATGGTGTTCTGGATTTATTTTTATAATTTATTATAATTAGAATGTGGAAATGAGGGGAAAAACCCCAAACTCTGACACATGCACTTAACCAAAAGGGGACAGTCAAAAAACCAATGACTTGACAGAAGGGAAACATCTGAATTCTATATTGACAAAATAAAGATTTCATTTTTTCCCAGAACGTCTGTGGTTAGCTATTAAAATGCATGGTAACAATTCCAAAAAATAGGGAAGTTTGTAATTTACACCAAAACTCAAAAATGTTAAGTATGGCTTTATGCTGTGATTGTCCTAGGTGTGTTTCAAATATAACTATTAAGAAAAATATCCTACAATCTTTTCTAATAGATTATAAAATATATTAATGTCACTTGAGAAAGTTAGATGCAGTCAGCTGGCACAAAACTAAAAAAGGTTTGCAACAAATCTGAATTGAGAATGGAAAAAAGTGAAAATTCTAAATTTCAGAATTACACTTGCCAGTTTCTATCTCACATTCAAAATGCCTTTTTAGCTGAATTCCTTTCAGACAAAAAAATATTTTCAACATCACCAACAACCTTCCAAGGAAACCACAAAACAACCACAGAAAAATGTAGCTGAATAGTATTTTGCACAAGTATGTTAGATATTTGCTTTTTAGAATTCTGTTTATTCAGGATGTGTTATTCAAAAATGTTCAGTACTTCAGATACAGCCAACGGGACCTGCAGATCTTCAGCAGTTTTGGAAAATCATGCATGTGTGCTCTCCTTGTCTCTCTCTTGATAAATATTTGCAGGTATTTTCAGAAGAACGCGGTAAATAAAGCAAAATTAGTAAAGAGCAAAGCAGCTTCTTCAAAATAAAAAGAAACACTGTTCTGATTTTTAACCAATATAAGATTTTCATCCATTTTGGTTGACTGACTTGTTAATAGTTGCACTATGAACAGAAATGATGTCCTCTTTTAAGTACCGGTCACTACCAGAACAGCACATATTATGGTGAGCAGGAATGAACACTCCTACTTTTGGAAGCTATTTTTTACATAAAGGCTTATGTAGCAAAATCCTCAGTGTTGCAGTCTGTACGCGCTTTCAGAATTACACCTGAACTGCTCCTCAGTTATGCCACTCTAAATTTCATTACAATACACAACTGTTTTCAGATTAAGAAATACCTTAAAGACGGATTTACAAGACTTTTACGCATAAGCTGCCTGAAATATTCAAGCTCCAGATTAATGTTCACACTTACACTTCATACACGTATTTGCACCCTGGCTACACTGTTTTAAACCAGACTCCAGAAGAAAAAGAGAGGGAAAAGAAACAACACCTAAATACTGTGTAAAAAATTCCCAGATGAATAGAAACCAAATCCTTTAGGCGTAATTGAGAATCCTGCAGCCTACCAAAAACCAGTTTTAGGCATGTATCTGGTTTTACCTTTGCTGGCCAGCCTTGTGTGCAGCTCTGAGGAAGGTGAGCCATGGCCAGCTTAGACTTTGTGGAATTTATGCCACGAGCTCAAGGCATGAGGAATAAAAGTTACAGCCATGCTCACTCTGCTCCACGAGGGTGAACGGCAGAAAAAGTGAAAACATGGGAGGAAAACTGCTGATCCTCTGCTGGTAAAAATCTGTCCTCTAGCACAGATGAGGTTTACTGACTCAATGTGCACCACCCCTGCATGACAGATCCCTCTGTCTTCCACTGATGAATTGTCACATTGTGCTCCACGCCTTGAGAGAACAGACTTCTCCATCAGAGACTCCGTGCCGAAAAGAGACTCCTACTGCAGAAGAAGTGCAGCATTTCTGTGATATTTAATGCTACAGGAAGAGTGGGACTAAACATTTCCCCAGAGGTTTCATTTTTTTATCATGAACTTGTAGGAAGCTTTTCATTTCTAAAGTAGTAAATACAATCACGATGAGAAAGGGAGAGAAACTTTTTACAGACTGTTGTTAAACTCTTGCTTTAAAAATGCAGTTTGTTATCTTCAGCATTCGAAATATTAACTGGCCAAAATAACCAGAATTACTGATGGCAAAACCAGATTTTTAAATGGTGCAAAGCACCTCACTTGCAAATTCAGTGGTGTCAAGATGCACACCTGCATCAGTTTAAGGTGGGCATCTACCTGGGGCAGACTTCAGCTGTGGTAGAAAAGGCCTTGGCTCATCAATAATGACTTTTTTAAAGCTCTCAGTCCTGAGATCTTTGGTCTCTCACTGTGTTCAAGCTGTGCTCCATCTCTCCAGATGGATTCCTCCAGGGTGAAGAGATGCCAAACCCCTACCTACGCTGGTGTATGGACTGAGGAAATAGAATGGTTAAATGCAGTCATTTCCAGTTCCTGAGACAGCAATTCTGAACATTTTGAAGTTATTTGCATACAAAGAAGTCTGCAGCCTTCTTTAAACTGGGTCAGAGATAGGGTAAAACTAAGTAGACAGATGAGATCTGGTCCTGAAGTTGAATATATCAGAGAAATACTTTTTTCTCAGGGAAAAAGTACAAAAGTCTGTTTACCTGCTACTCAGATTCAGAGAATTATTTGATACTTTTTTTTGAAACTAAATACCACATTTTCTGTATAACAAAAAAAATGGCATAACTACAGCATTTTAAAAGATAATAATTACATTCTATAGCACTTCCCTAGCATAGCCTTTTACCTCTCCTGTTAAACTTCACTGATTTTATGCACCGATCTAAAACTACGAAAATTACAAAACAATAAAGATAGTATTTCTTATTACAATTCTTTCAGAAACATTGAACAAAATGAAGGACACAAAGAAGTCCTAAGAATACTAAACGAAATAATAATAATTTTAAAACTTGTGAAACAAGAAAATAATTTAAGAGTGTTGTGTGCTAAGGAATCCCATAAAATGCTCATTTTTCTGTTCAAAAAATGTAGTTAATAAAAGTTGTCTAATGCTGTTTAGTAGAAAGGCAAACAGCCCCTTTTATATTTGACATTAACAATCTGATCATTTGTCTCCCCAAAGAAAGCCCATACAGCTTTCATACAGACCACACAATAAAGAATAGTAATATTTCTGTTTACTGAGATATCAACTGGCATTTCGTTGCAAGTCAATGGTCTATCTTTGCTACAGCATACTAGACCTCAATCTGGCATCTACAAATGTCAAGAGTATAAAAAAAAATTATAGGACGGGAATCAAAAGCATGTTCTAAATTCCTAAAAACCAAACAAAGTTCACCTAGACATATTTGCTGCAGAAATCAGTACAATATTCAGCTGTCAATCTTGAAAAACAATGAGGGAGCGATGCTGTCAGTAGGACAGGATAATAACATTTCAAGCAGATGTTCAGGCGGGGCTCTAATTCTCACTGAACTCCCTTGGTAAGCATTTAATTTCTTTATCATATGCAAGCTAGGCAAATTGTACTTCATCAAAACTGTATTGTGAAATATTAATATTTCATATTATAGCAAAACTCCATAGAATAACCTTTGTCATATTAAGAACATCAGAATTTCAAATGTCATGGTTCTGCATTTTAATGCATCTTAAATAGCTTTTTGGCTTGGCACCATAAATTATAACTAGTTTAATCTAAATTACTACGCTGTAATATCATACAAAAATATACATTTTGTAATACAGATTCACTTCTGTGAAATACTAATGTTATGGAAAACAATGCATCATTGTACCATGATTTTTTTACCACCTTCAATTATGAAGCGAGGTGCACACAGTGCAAATGTACAGAGAGAGAACTAGCTGGAGCCTGAATATGTATATTGGAATAACAGCACTTTGAAATGCAATATACACTGGGCAAATTAATTAATTGTCTGTCAGCATTTTTATTTAGAAATGGTTCTGAAAACGTATTGTAAACTCCAGATCTGTAAACTGCATAACCATATATTACGGCTAGAAAGTTTCCTCCTCTATGGTTTAGATCAAATTTAATCTAGTTTTAATTGCAGCTTTGTTTTTAAAATCATCCACGCAACTTGCTCCATATGTAATGAAAAAGAATTAAAGATTAAAAATGAAGTTATTCTGCATGTTGATTTCTGCTGGTTCTCATAATAAAGGCAACTGTTTCTGCATTATTGAAAGCGACAGCATCACAAATCAATGCATGTCACAACAAAATAAAGACAGATGTATCTGATTAATCAGAATTAAATTTTAGAAGTGAAGGAAGCATCTAAAAATCAAAGCAAACATTTCTGCTAACCCAGTTGTTTTTTCATCTTTCTAAAGAGCCCGCACAATGCAGTGAGAGAACAACAAAGCCTGAAGTCAGCTGACAAACCCCTGTTTTCTGCTATAAACTCCTCACTGTGGTCGTGAATATGGCATAGGGATGTTCACACCTCATATAACCATTGACTTATTTTGACACTGTGCTTATACAAACATTCTGATTACAGGTTTTAACACAAATTTTGCGTTCTAGACAACACTCACTAATAAATTCTTAGTGGATAAACCAGCTCAGTGTAACACTTCTCCTAAAACTCTCCCACTCAGAGTTATGTGTCTAATTAATGCAGTATCTGTCATTTTGTGTGTAGTTTTCTGTTCATCTAAGCTCTAAAAGAGGTAATAATTGGTATCCATTTATTGTGGCCTCTATGATATGCAGCTCCCCCATTTCCTTTCAATACCCTGCATACAGAATTTACAAATAATATGTTGCTGCATACAGTTATCTGAACAAGACAGAAATACTATTTGAACCAACAGAGCAATGAGCTATTGATCCTGCAGTCAACTAGGGAAGACACGAATGCAGAAAGAAGGTGTGTGAAGGGACACTTCTATTCTGCTATTATTTGTCTTTCTTAGTGATTGCCCATTTTCAAAAGCATTTATTCCCTTTTCTGGAAGAAATCAAATCTAGTTGATACTAAAGCAGCTGTACACAGATGTTTAATTTAATAAATAAAATTCTACAAGTCACTATCTCCCTCACAGACACCAATGGACACACACAGGTACAGTCCTCTAAGATTAATATTTGCTCTGCACTATAATATCCAGCACCTTCTAAAGTATGTAGAACACAGTATATTTCAAAGTATAAATATAAATAAATACCCTGAAAGAATCTCTATTCTATATTTCTATTCCTTAGGCTAGATTTTCTGTGGGTCTCAACAGTAGTACAGTAGCATGCAAGAACAAACTTTGCTGAATCACTCGCAGTTGAAATGCTCACCCTACAAACAGAAAATGCTACAAAGGCTGTCAAGAAGACAATTTTAAGCAAGGTATGTGGGTGTTTACAAAGGGATCGAGCACAGCATGAAACTGTGAGCTCTGTGCTAACTCCCTCTGGGCAGCATGTGAAGCTTTCAAGCTGAGGCCACGACACATGAGGATTAGAAAGGCATGGGGAGTAAATCACGGTCCAGAGGCTGAACTCCAGCACTGCTACCCAACAGCTCCTCTGTACAAGGCAGCAGGGCCTCTCATGGGCTGCAGGGAGCCCTGGCCTTGTGTTTTAGAAGAGATTGGTGTGCTAGATGATGAAAGAGAGAAAAGGAGAAGTAGCTCATATGAAATAAATCCTGTGTCTTACGAGAATCACAGCTCTCCAGCCTGAGTCCTTTTTATCTCTGTCCTTGAATCCCCTTCTTCCAAGATTTATCATGCTTTTGTCTCTGACCTTATTCCATCACACCATAGTTAATGTATGGAAATTTGTGATTGGACTGTATATGCTTTTCACAACCTATATGTCACTCATATTTAGCCTGCATCAGTCACTTTTGCTGAAGTGCCAAAGGATGCCCATGGTAAACAGGGAATTCACTGGTTTCCCCTATCAGGGTCTGAATACATTGGCAAATCCAGTCACTGGTTCTGGAAAGGGAGAATTTCTGCTGCTGCTAAGTTCTCCACGGCCACACAGGCTTGGCAAATCAGAAGGAAGCCCATCAGATAAGCCTTACCAGGACAGATAAAATGAGGAGATGAGGAAAGAACACAGAATCCTACTTGCACCACATACAATCAAGGCTGAAGTGGAAAAGCTTCAGCTGCCAAAAACTGTGTCTAGCAAGCTCTCTCCCTCCCCAGAAGCTCTTCCACTCTTGGGAACTGTACTGTCTGGGGAGCTGCTCCTCCTCCTCCCACCACCTCTGAAGGCTTAGATCAGGAAATCTTCATTCTTGATCCTGCTGTGTAGTTTCCTTTGACTAGCTGGGCAGGACAGCTCAGTCTGAAATCCCCACCGCTGGTACCACAGCCCAAGAGAGCATTCTGCTCCCTGCTGAAAACTGCACAAGATTTATGTCTACATAATCTGAAGCTAAGTTTAAAAAAAAAAAAAAAGTTAGCACATTATGGCAACCTTTAATATTTCAAACACTCTACCAACAATTTGTTCTAGCATTAAGTCAACAAGAGCAGTCTTTCCGTAATACTCGGTTCACATAAGAACTGCTGTACCTTACTGACCTTTTCTTCTCATTTGAAACAGTTATTTTTGAAGAATTAAGTACCATGTTACTCTGAGAAATAAAAGCAATTTTGCTTCATGCCACGAATACTGTGGGAAGTGCAGTCCTAGGAAGAATACAATAATAGAAAAACTAGGCAGCACTTGGGTGGGACACAGCTCTACTAGACACAACACCATTCAAGAGTTTAGGCAGAGTATTGTTTCCTGCTGAATATTAGAAGGAAGCTTAAGCAGAAATAACAATAACTGAACTAGAATTCACTAGATAGCACTTTTCTGAACATATTAACTTAAATAATACCTGTAATATCTTATTGCAACAAATACTTTTAAAAAAACTTGCGAGATTTTCATCTGAGTCACACCTCCAGAGCATGGCATCCAGTGGAACATTTCACAGTCGCCATTTCAGGAATGACTCAGAGTCTGCTGCTTAGTATAGCACCAACATCACTTCCTACAACATGCATGTCTTTCCTCCTTAACTCCCACCCAGGCTGGAACTCAGCCTGTGTCTGTATAGCTCTCGAGATGCACAGCAATCAATGTGCAGTCTGGCAGGAATGCCAGCATACCACCAATAAAACTGATAAAAAATATAAAATAAAGTCTCAGTACTTGCTATAGGTTGCCTGTAGCCCAGGCACTGAATAATTACAGCTGATGGTATGTTATACATGTAAGTCAGTTGCAAACATACTTGAATGACATTTATGTCCTAAAAAGTGTTTTAATAAGAATTCCTGTGAAGTAGATTGGAATCTCCACTGCAATCCAGACAAATACTTCCTCAGGGCTACTTTAGGTGTAAGTGACAGCAGAATCCAGCCTGACATATTTTACAGTATTCTGTAGCAATACAGCATTTTGTCCTTAGATCTTCCTCATACTAGAGAGGCACACACTATAGTTAATTCACCTATGCTGCTTACCCATGGAAAGCTGGCAAAGGAACAAATCCACCTTTTCTCTTCTACTCCATCCATCAGTACCCTTGTATATCACCACTCTGAATCAAGAATAAAAGGCCCTTGTACCCAAATTAAATTCAAAAGCTTTCTTCAGCCCACACTGCTATTTGTTACTGGTTAACAATATGTTGCTGTTACTCACACTGTTACTGAGGTCTATGTTCAAGGATTCACCTTTGCTTTTCTTCCTTTCTCCACAAGTCAAACCACATCTACATCTCAGCCCAAAACCTGTTCCTTTTCTTTGTGATCTGTTTATCAAAGCTGTTATTTTCTTTCATGTCTAAACTTCTTGCTCAGCCTCACTTCACCATTTTGAATGTAGCAACCCGAAGTTGCAATTCTCCTGAATTCAAACAAGCAATCATGCACTCAAAACTACACAAAATGCTTTTTTTGAGGTGCTACACTGAGCCATAGCCTTCAAGACTTAATTCTAACTTCTTCCTCCTCCCCCACATGTTACTGAAGGTTGATGTCACTGTGCTTTTCTCTCCATAGGCTTGGTTTTATGCTGCCTCCATCTCTCTCTTCCCCCACCCAGCCTCCTCCTTGCAGCCACATTATCACATTGCAGCTGCACCTCCAGTTCAATGGCTTATCTTGGCAGCCTGTGGCACAGAAATCACCTTCCATGAGTTATGTGACAAAGCTGTTACTCATTCCCTTTACATTCTGGGTCTCCACAGAAAACATTTTCACTGCTGTATT